>SNQJ01S0116036.1:27949-51566 GCA_010110895.2 Picea sitchensis | reverse complement strand
TGTCAGCTTTAAGCCATTAGTTGTAATTATACCTCCTAGTCTCCTATATATACCAAGTAGACATTTTCATTTTGGATCATCTTGTACTTGAATATTTAAGTGGGGTAAAAGGAGGTTGCCCGCTCGAAGAGGCTTATTATATGAAATTATATCTTTTTCAAGGCGTTGAGTACTTTTTCTGAGGTTTTTCTATGTTGTATTGTTATTTGGTTCTTAACAAATAAGGGTGTTTGAAATCCAATACCAAGATGGACTGAGAGTATGGGACCCTGAGCAAAAGCCAAAACCAAGAAATAGCTTCAAAAGATGAAATTCTGGAGAATTTCTCACAAAAATGGGGTAGCGCTCTAGTGTAAGGGGAACTAGAGCGTTCCAATGCTTTGTGTAAGGCTACATGGGAGTGATAGCACTCTGACAACAACAGGAGGGGAGCGCTTTGCTCCAAAAACTCAGAAAAAAGCCTAGAAACTCAAAAAATGAGGGGAATTCAGTCAATCAGGGTGATCATGATGACATAAAGAGGCAAACAAACAAATCTAAGAATCAACATGACAATATGGAGAAGATCAAATCAATGGGAAAAGGGCCAAAACAAGATCTAGGAATGGAAACAAAAATCATAGTTGCCAATTTCTGTTGTAGGTGAATCCCCCTGCGAACAAGTGGATTCCCTCTTAGTCTCTAGAATCCTAAGGCCAAGACATAAAAGTGATTAACATGGACACTGACTTCCTTTTATATCTAATCAAGCTAATCAATGAAAGAGGAAGAGAAAGATATGTACATTATTAGCGATGTTTGTCCTTGCAAAGTCCTGGCTGAGCTTCGATCCTGAGCTCCCTGATAGGTCCTGTAGGACAAACAAAGGTACAAAATACTTTCTACTCTATTGAGATTAGATCAAACATAGATTCATATACTGTAGAAAAAATCATATGGAACAAGCATAAGTTTGAAAGAAAAAGGTCAAGCATTTATTATTAATGAGAATAAGTAAAAGTACTTACAATCCTTTGAATGAAGGTGCAACAACTTCTTCCAGTTCTCCTTGTCCAACCCCTTTTCTCAAATAATCTCCACTAATTGATTTGATGGCATCTCCCTCATGAGATCATAAGTTTGATGTAATTCCCAACCTCCATTATCAATACCTTCTTACGAGATCATAAGTTTGGTATAATTCTCAATCTTCCTTGTACCTTTCACTATGAGAAGGCCTCCTTATATGACCTTGGAGAGGTCCAACCACTTGAGAGATATTTGGGATGATTTGAGGATTCCTCTCCTTCAGTTGAGGATCTTCCCTAAGATCATGCCTTGACCATCTATTCGAATCCAACTACCTTCATGAATTGAGGGATTCTTCCCTTATTTGCCTCAACAAACTCAGAATTTTCTAAAAAAAGGGTAGCACTCCCCCAAAAGGGTGCACAGGGTGCTCAAGCACTCCCCCAAAGAGGCTCAGGGAGCACCAACACTCCTTGACAGTGGGTCGGGGAGCGCTCCTCTCCAAAATTCATTTTTTGAGTGGTTTTTCCAATGGCAAAAGGCTTGTACATCTTGTCAAGTGATTTCTCTTCTTCCAAACTAACCTTTGAGGTCTCTTAAGTGTCTTTATGATGTCGTTAGAGGCATGACATATGCAAGGTGGAAGCATGATGTTTGTGACACTTGAAACACTTATAGTCAATATGCGACACTTGCGGACAAGATGCGACACTTACAACACTCATAATGATGACACTTGCGACACTATCAAAGTGAGTAATTTTGAGGTGTAACAATAGTGGGAAGTCAAAAAAGGATATTGGAAAGTGGTGTGAGTTCCACAAAATCCCCTGGCACAACATCGATGAATGTTGCTCGAAACAATCATTGTTGACTGAGCTTAAAGAAAAAGAGTTAGACCCTAACTCAGATTCTGATTCGAAACAAGATAAGGGAAAGAAGATCATTGATGTAGAACCCAATGCTACCATCACAACCGCAAAGATCCAACTAGACGATTTAGAGGAGCTTAAGGAAGGGGAGTGCATCTTCCATTTACATATGTAGGTGAAGGGGACCACACTACATTTCATTGTTGACAATGGGAGCCAAAAGAACTTGATCTTGACCAAGTTCATTAAGAGATTAAAGCTATTGATGATGCCACACCCCCAACCATACACCATCGGTTGGTTGAACCAGGGATGAGACCTTCATGTGATCTAACAATGCTGCTTGTCCTACGCCATCAAGCCTTTGAAATATGAAGTATTGTGTGATGTTGACCCACTTGAAGTTTGTGATGTTCTTTTAGGACAACCTTATATGTGGAAACATCATGTTTTTTATAAGTCCCGACCTCGTAGTGTTATTATTACTTTGGGAGGTCATCCCTATAGGGTACTAGAGGTAGTTCCGACTACTATAATTTCATTGATCTCGATTTTTTTTTTTATGAAAGGTAATCTCATAGACTGTGAATCTTTTCTTATTCATGGTTAGTTCCAAAGGTGAACAAAGGTCACTGTGACCAACATAGCTTAAACACAAGGTCTATCTACACAAAAAACACACGTGGACAAGATTGTAGATGAGTATAGATACCTCTTCTTCACCTATAGGGGTGTCTCTGCAATGTCAGATCGAACATCCCATTTATTTGATACCTAGTTACCCCTTGTCCAATGGTCCATTATATAGATGCTCTCTTGTAGAGAATGACGAAATAAAGTGTCAAATTCATGAGCTCATCCAAAAGGGACACATTCGATCAAGCTCCTCACCTTATGGGTGCCCAATTGTGTTGGTGTAGAAGAAGGATGGGACATGGTAGCTCTGTATTAATTATAGACCCCTGAACAAAATCACTGTAAAGAATCCATAGCCGATCCCTCAAATTAATGATCTTCTTGATCAAATTAAGGGTGCTGAGTTATTTAATAATATTAATATGAAGTCAAGCTATCACCAGGTTCCTATAGAACCTACCGATGTGTGAAAGATAGCATTCAAATCTAAATAGGTCCTCTTTGAGTGGTTGTTCATGACTTTTGGATTGACTAATGCTCCAGTGACATTCATGAGAATGACAGATAATATATTGTGTGTAGGGTACGAGATCTATTATAATAGCCAAAACATAAATATTGCAGAGAATAACAACAAAACAACACAATATATGAAACCACAACACCAAAATAATACCTTTGTTGATAGAAAACAATGTTCAGTTGCCTCTTCGAGGGGGAAACCTCCAACAAAGAAATTCTCTATTACAATAATTCTCAATACAAGCTATCCAATACCTCCTACTCTTATTTATACTAATTTTGTCCTCTAAGGAAACTTCTAGAAGAATATCTTTCTAGAAGCGAAAGATGTTATTAGGTCTTCTTACATTGACTTATTCTCCTTTATTTAATATGCCTTTTAACTAATGTTGACCTTTATTACATAGAAAATATATCATACTAACTAATGGAGTTAGGATTGGATCCTAACATTGTGGCCATTCACAAACTCTTTTGTGGTCGTCTATTTGGATGACATCCTCATCTTCAACCAAACTTATGCAGAGCACTTGCAACACATTCAACATGTCCTAATCACCCTACGAAAACACAATTTATATGAAAATATGGAGAAAATATCAATTGGCATGCAGAAAATCCAATACTTAGGATACATCATGGATGAAGATGGGGTGCATGTGGACCCATCCAGGATCCAAGTCATTCATGATTGGCCAACCCCGATGACTCTAATAGAGCTTCACAACTTCTTGGGCCTTGCCAAATTCTATCGTAGATTCATGTTGGAGTTCTCTCATATCGTTTGGCCCTTAAGTCAGGTGACCAAGGGGAGAGATAAAGCCAAATTTTCTTGGTTTGAATCAAAACAAAAAACATTCCAATATCTGAAACACTGCCTCTGTTCCACAATAGTCCTCACATTGCTAGACTTGCAACAATAATTTGAGATTGAGAAAAATGCATCTGATTATGCTATCATTGCCATCTTCACTCAATAGGGACATCTATTATAATATCACAGTGAAACACTATATGATGTTGTTCACATATATACCACCTATGACAAGGAGATGCAATTCATTGTGCTGGCATGCCGATAGTGGAAGCATTATATTCTGGGAAAGGAAAAAATAATCCAAACTGATCACAAGCCTCTATAATTCATGTAGACACAAGGAAAGCTACATAATGACTGCCATCAGAAATGGTCCTCATACTTGCAACAATTCCACTTGAACATTAAGTTCAAGAAGGGAAACACCAACCATGTTGCAAACTGCCTCATTTGGCCATCGGTTGTGGAAGTCACCACAATTATTAACTCCCATGGGCATGAGACCTCTAGGAGGCCATAATTATACAATAATGAATATGACTTTGCTGCTACTTATCAGACAATGATTGATGGCAAAAAATTTCTAGACTTCCACCTCCATAATGAACTCTTGTGCTATCTAGGCCATCTTTGTGTTCCTTCAAGCGAGTGTGCAAAGATAATTTGGGAGGCACACTATAGTTGGGTGGCAAGGAACTTTAGTGTGGAGAAGAAAATAGTAGTACTTCATAATCATTTCTACTGGCCAACATTTCGATAGGATGTCGACCGATATAGTAGATTGTGCACTGGTTGTGCCATCGTTAAGTTATTTTTCAATAAGTAGGTGTTGTACACTTCTCTTCCTACCCAAAACAAGACTTGGGAATCTGTCTCCATGGATTACATGCCAATTTTTCCCTCCACCAAACATGGTCATGATTGCGTTTTTGTAGTTATCGATTATTTCTCTAAGATGACCATTTTTACACCATGTAAAAATAGTATCATAGTTGATTCCACTGCTAGGATCTTCTTTTAGTAGGTTTGGGTTTATTTTTGGCTACCATGGACCATTATTTCAAATAGGGATAATAGGTCCCTCGGTACTTTCTATTCCAACCTATGGTCTTTGATGGAAACCATGCTGACCAAATAGACTTCCTTTCATCCCCAAACATATGGACAAAACTGAAGTGGCCAATAGAATAATTATGCATATCCTGTGCATGTACAACTCCAAGCATCCATGTACATGGGATGATATCCTTACATATGTTTAGAATAGCCATAACAGATCCCTCCACAACTCCATTGGCCACAACCCTTTTTAGGTGTGCTTGGGGTTCCTGCCATTGGCCCCCATTGATGTATCTCTACCTATTATGTCTTCCCCGACATAGTCCTCCCTTGCTCAGTCTGAGGTATACAAAGCAACCAAATTTTCTAAACAAGTCCAACACCTTGAACAACAAGTTCATGATATATTGGAGAAGGCCATTGCCATGTATAAGAAACAACATGACCAACATCAGGTTCCTCACAAGTTTTGGGTTGGTGACAAGGAGTGGTTGCATTTTTAGAAAGAGCACCTCATAGCCCCCCACAAGAAGCTCAAACCACTCCGATATGGGCCTTACACCATCACAAATATTTTTGGCGACAATGATTTTGAATCCTCCTTTCCTTGGCTTGCACCTAGTATTTAATGTGAAGTTGCTTCAACCATATTTCCCACCTATGTTGGACACCTCTGAGGTGATTGAGCAATTGGCCCTTGTAGAACTCAATCCCGACTACATTGCATAAGATCTGGTGGATTATATCATGGACACCACGATGAAGGGAACCTACTAGCAAAAAATACAACTCTATCGGGTTGTCAAAGCAAGACACCTACTTCAACAAGGCAAGTGGCTCACCAAGACTTAGATTCAACAAATCGGGTTGTCAAAGCAAGACACCTACTTCAACAAGGCAAGTGGCTCACCAAGACTTAGATTCAAATTCAAAATTTTCCCCCATTCCTTGGAGGAACTCGACGCAATGGGGGCCATTGCTTCCTAAAGGGGGAGAACTGATCTAGGGATATTGGTGGAAACCCACCTCTTCCATTGAATCAACATAGTTCTCCCTTATCCATGGCTTTGTTATGATTTTGGGTCCTAAACTTCCAAAGTTGCCATTTTGAGGCCCTAAACGATGTTTATGACCATTCGGGGGCCTAGGGTTGCCATGGAATGCCTAGTCCTTGCCAATAATTGTACTTCTCAGTTAGATCTTTCCAGTGAGCTATTAAACACCCCAAATGGAGAGATTGTATGCAAAAGTTGTGCCCCCCTGGAAGTTGACACATCAACTAAATCCACCGAAGTCTCGAACCCTTTTAGTGTTTCTTAAATTTAGGGTTAGGATTTGGATTTGGGGTTCTTTATTTATGTTAAAATTCCCATTCTTGTAGCCCATTGTATTATCTTTTGTGAATTATTAGCATGGAAGATATCTCTTTCTCTCGTAAACAAGCTATCACCATTTTCATTCAGTTTGTGTTCTATAATATTCTACTATTTTTTCAATAATAGAAGTTGGGTTTCATTTTCTGTATTGTTAAAATTTCTACTATATTTCTCTATGTGTGTTTCATTTTTTTTCAATATAATCCTGTATCATAGACCTAGTCCGATAGTGGTATCACAGCAGTTTTAACTCCATGATTCTCTCCCTTGGGCATTTCATTCCCCTATGTGAAAAAACGTCCCTTTGTAAGACTATCTCTCTGGTTATTCCCATGCAACCCTCATCTCTACCATTTCCCCCCATTTGGTGTTAGATATGAACACCATGCCTAAATTATTATTTTATCTCGTGCGAGACTGCATCCACCCATTGTCGTTTTGCAGTCATGACACACAGTTGTTAGGGTTTCCTCCACTCTTCCACTCATGGAAATCCTCTCCCCTCAGGTCTATCTATGCTACCATTCATGCCCATCCACTAGTCTATCATCCATTTTCTTTGCGATTTTGGAATCCAAGCCCACTGCTCAGAGATAGACAAAGAGAAAAGCGACATCAAATCACTTTATTCTAGATCACTGCCTATTTCAACAAAAAATAGAGCACCCTCATACTTTCGTTCCAATGTTATAAACATTTTGGTTTTGTTCAAAATTCCATGTTTACAGTCTAATCCATCGATGACCGTTCTTCCCTTCTTCATGTAGCTCAGAGTTTGGCCAAACCCTTGTACATATATTTATGTATTTCAATGGACCTAGACCACATGGGTATGATTACTCTCTATGAAATGTAACACTAGATTGTAATAACAACATCAATAGTAGGTAGAACCGAGAATTTTGTGTTATGGGTTGGGTTCCTACTTGCTTGACGATGTCTCCTTTTAAATTGTTGGACTATGTATCCGAGGGTTGAAGACTAATATGGGAATGAGGATTAGTTTCAATCGACAAATTTAAATTACTAGAGTGCTTTTCTAGCTCCTCTAAGTGGCAGAAAGAAAGGGATCGAGAGTGCAAAAAAATTCCAATCTATCCTAGGCCTACAACACCAGGCTACTTGCATTTACACAATACCTTTTTGAAGTTGTTAATGTGCTAGAGTAAATTATTTTTGTGAGTTGGGTTCATCATTCGTTTTGATATTTTCAGCATCTTGTAGCAAAGAAATTTTTTTCGTGTGGGTTGCATCTCTTCCAAGTCACATTCTTCTCAGAGAGAGATGGTGGCCACTTTTGTTGATTCCCAATTTGTGTAATACTATTGTAAAATTGTATAGGGAGAAATGATTGTCCTTTCTCTCTCTTCATGTTTCAACTTGATGGCTCTAGTAAACTACTCAAGAGTTTTTTTATTTTTATAAACTTCCAACTTTGGTGACCTTGGTCCAATAGGTTTTTTTTTCCTCGACAATTTATGTTGTCGATATTGGTAATCACCTTGGCTATTTTATAAGATTTTGAATAGTTCACCGTGGTCTGGTATTTTAGATTTTCAAGTTGAATAATCATGCCAAGAAGAAAGAAGACAACTCAACCCAATAGAGAAATCATGTGCCTTGCTAAAAAAGGAAAGAATCAATCACATGATTCTTCTGGAGGAGAAGGAAAGGGGGGTAGGTATAATGCCCACGAGAAATTTGATATTTAATTTGTTCATTGTGGGAAAAATGGACATAAAAAATGACATGCATCCCATGTATAGAAGATCAAAGCAGCATGATTCCAAGATCTACAAAGGTAAAGCACTTGAATTTACTCATTAAATTGTTTCCCATTGCAATATGGGAGTAACTGAAGATTTGTTTTAACACTTCATTTTCTTCTTAGAGAGATGCATGGTTGCTTGACACGAGTGCATGTCACATGACCTTCCAAGGAGACTTCTTTGAATATCTCAATGACAATGTATATGGTATAGTATATTTTGTAGATAAATCAAGTCTCAAACTTTTAGGAATTGACACTATCAGACTTAATTTGCCTAGACTCCTGATTTTCTTCTCCATGATGTGCTCTATCTTTCTGAGTTACAATGGAACTTTCTATCTCTTATGCACACATTTGACAACAAGGCCATTATATTCATAACTTTAGGGGAAAACTTGAAATAAGAAAGGCTTTTGACAACATGGTCATTATGATAGTAGTGGTGGATGGAAGATTGCTGAAGTAAAAAAAGGACATTTTCTCATGCACATAATTTTTTCATACCTCTCTCACCATGATGAAGGTACATTTACATCTAGTCTCTTATGGCATGCTATATTTAGACATATTAATTATGACAACCTTCATTTGATGAAAAAAAGTGTAATGTCTCTCCTTGAAAAGAACATTAAAGAACTTAGTAGTGTAGTCACCCCTCTACACTATAGTCCCATGGGTAAAAGGGTTAAGAGGTGCTAAAGTATCACCAAGGAACTTAATGTTATATTATTAAAATGACTTTGATAAAGCAGAAAAAGGGTTATTTGAGTTGAGGAGAAAATAAAGTAATAACCTTTGAAAAGAGAATAAAACAACTGGAATGGAAAATTAGAAGATGGAGGTATAAAAGAAAGAGGAGGGTTCCTTACACATTATTATTGTCATTCTCTATTATTACTTTGAGCTATGCAGCTTATGCTTTGAGGGTTTTGAGGAACAAATCCTATGTGATCAACAAGGAGGTGAAATATCCCCATGTTCCCGGGTCCCATCTTGGCCAAGGAGGTGAAATATTCCCTCCCCTCAACATTCTCCCATTCAACCTGGCAATTTTGGTTTCACAAAGGGAAGAAGAGTCAATGAGATCTCGAGATTTTCCTACAGAGAGGGCTTATATGGAAGAGGAAACAATTTGATTTGGCCAAGGAAAGATATATATTAGGCTAATGGCATTCCAAGAGGGTTTTAGAACACCCTAGCGCCTTTTCTCAATGGCCTTGGGGGGTTTAAGCCTAATATAAATTTATTCTTTCATTGGGCGAATATCTGAAGGAGGGCGCACTGTAGTAGTGTATCCATTGAGTTTGAAGGGCCAAATCTCTCAGTAAATATGAGAAAATCTTAATTGGTGTTTGGAATCCCCCCTGATCTACAGATATACAAAATTATATAGGAGGTTGAGAGTCAGATTTGAAGAGGCTGAAATCTTGAGGGTTTTTGTAGTTTAGAGGGGCACAACTCTTCCGTGTCTCGCATCATATCTAGAAAAGAAATAAATTGATCTTGTATTCTTGCATGCGGTCATTGAGAGTATAGGAAGGATCCTTACTATCTCTTGCAGTATATGTTGGAGGAATATTCAGTCACAACACTTGTATCTCTTATATTTCTCCCAGATCTATGTATCTCTTGTTGGAGGTCAACATATTTACTAAATAAAGGCCAGATATAAAGTTTGTGACTATCTTCTTATGTACACTGTTAGCATCTTGTTATTTTTATGTTTTGCTGTTCCAATTTCATCATTATATGCTGTGAAAACTTGTTAATCCACTCCATGCCAAAATATGAAGGATAACCTACAAAATATTTGATAAACACAAAGCAAACAAACAAACCTAAAACACCAAGCTCCCATCAATCTTGCATGGGAAAATTACATGAAGGTTTTTTTGGTTTGCCTACTATTCCTAGGAAATTGAGCAATGCATGCTTGTATCCTTGGAAAACATAGCAAACAATCATTTCATGCTTCTACTTCTAGAGCATGTAGAAAACTCTTGGATTGATACATTTTGGTTTGTGTGGCCCCATGCATGTTCCATATGGTAATGGTAATAGATATATCATGATTTTATTGATGATTACACCAAGAAGTGTTGGGTGTACTTGTTATAGGATAAATCACATGCTTCTTTGAAACCTTTAAAAATGTTCAAGTATGTATCCAAATGAAGCTCCGCGCCTTGTATCGAATTTCTTCGCATCGAGATCAATGTGAAGAGAATATACATCTAATAAATTTGAAAACTATCTATGCTAACATGGGATTCAACATCAAACCACTATTCCATACAGTCTTCAACAAAATCATGTAGATGAAATAATGAACAAGAATCTCTTAAATATGGTTCATTCCATGATGTTTTTTCAAAAATGTGAAATTGATGTTTCGAGCTGATGCAATTCTATGTGTAGTTTATTTTAAAAACATGTTTCCATATCGCTTCATGGAAATAAGATTCCCATGAAATGTTGTATGGTTGCATTCCTTGGGTGAGGCATCTTAGGGTCTTCGATTCTATCTACTATGCCTTAATTCCTAAAGAGAAAATAAAATGTTTTCTTGATGCAAGGAGTAGGAAGTATTATTCTTAAGGTACCATATCACCAAGGAATATGTTAAGTCTTCTTTACATGAGGTAAAAAAATAAATTCATTCTTTCCAAAGATGTAGATTTTCTTGAATCAATCAAGAATGACAAGACTATTGAGCTGCAACTTGATCATTTGGATAAATTCACCCATGTAAAGACATATCATGAGCTTTTATGATGAGATTCCACATATTGAAGGGGGGATCCTATCTTGGATCAATCTATGGAATCTCCTTTGAAGAACCTATACCCCTCATGAATAAGTTTGTTATGAACTAATTATACATATAAAATTCTATCTCTCCTTGGATTCCTCAAGCATAAAGTTCCAAATCCACTTCATCATAAACTAAAGTTCATTTGGATGATGATTGAGAGGATTGAAATGGTTAAACCTTGATGAAAATTAAACAACATCTCAATTAGCTGAACAACCTGGAGCATCTCAGAAAGGTTGAACAAAGTGGCTCATAAAGACACTTGATAGTGTTCATCTTGATGAGGTTCAAAAGACAAGAACCGTTAAGTTCTACAAGAAAAGATGGAGGTGATGTAGATAATTTATATTTAGGTGATGTAGATGATATGTATATTTGCTCTTATATGATTGTGATTTTGAATTTATTCATTAACTTTGAACCAACTTCCCTTGAAGAAGCCACTATCATGATGAGCGGAAAGAAGCCATGTAGAAGAAGGAGTATGATGCCTCAATCAAGAATGATATGTGAAAGTTGGTGGACCCTCCATTTAGAACTAAACCAATTCCCATTGCAAGTCATCTTCAAGGACAAGTACAAATAAGATGGCTTACTTGAAAAGCACAAAGTGAGGCTTGTGGAAAAAAATTTGCATAGAAAAGAAGGTGAACCGACATTTAGAGGAGACTTTTTCCCCACAACAAAATGGTACTGCTCAGACTTCCATTTTCCTCTGAAAACAATGAGAATAGGTGGAAATTTTATCAATTGGATGTGTGAAGTCTTACTTTGAATGGAGACTTGAAAAGAGAATGTTCTCGTGTTCATCTAGAAGGTTTCCATGGAGGACAAGAAAAAAATATGTAAACTCATCAAGTCCTTATATGGCCCGAAACAAGCACAATGAGCCTGGTATGAAAATATAACTGAACATATTATGAAATTGAATTTCAAGCACTAAAATCTTGAGGTGCACCTTTTTTCAAGAAAGTTGGAAAAACTATGATATATCTTGTAGTGTATGTAGAAACTAATTTGTTGATAATAGGGAACAATGAAAGATATATTGCATCCACAAAGAAAGAGTTGAAGAAAGGCTTGAGATGACATATTTTGGACATATTCACTACTATTTGGGAATTGAAGTAAATTGAAATCCAAAGTACATATTCATTTCCCAAAAAATATGTGCATTGGATAATTGTTGAACAAGTTTGTCATGGTTGAGTGCAATCATGTTTATACTCCAATGGAATAGAATTTGAAGTCACATCAAAAGAAGGGAATTTGAATTTGAGGATGAAACCAAGTACAAACAATCCTAGGGAATTCTCATCAACCCTACCACCAACTGCATCAGATGTAATCATTCTTGTTGTTGATTCTTTCTAGGTTCAAGGAAAAAAATTTGTGGAAGGAATATCCTGACACAAAAAGAGTTCAAAAAATACTTGAAGGGAACTAAATATTTTGGACTCAAGTATTCTCAGGTGGATGACTTCAACCTGATAGGATATTCTGATCCCATCGTTTAGGATAAAAACATGGATGTCAAATTCAAGTTATCTCATGAGTCTTGTATCAATAATGAAGGTTGTCTCCCTCTTGGAGATCACGCAAATAGTTAGTTCCAATAGATTCCACAACAGAGGAAGAATATATGGCAGTTGTAGAAGCAACAAAATATATTGCATGGCTCAGGAAAATACTCGAATATTTGCAGAAGAAATAGGGTGAAATCTACTCTCTTCCTGATTGACAATACTTCTATAATCAATTTGGACAAGAATCCTAGATTCCATAATCAAACCAAGCACATCACACAAACTACCATATGATTCAATATCATGTAGAGGCCACAAATATTCACTTAAGACATTGTTCCAAAAAATAGAAAATTGCAAACATATTCACAAAAGCACTTGAAGAAAAATGAAAATTTAGGAATGATGTTTGAGCCAAACACTCCTTCATATTAAGGTGGGGAATGTTAGATACCCAATCCTTAGGGATTGAGGTACTTGGTAAATACTATTGTAAATATGAGGAGAATATGAATAGTTGTAGGTGAATAGGAATAGTCATTCAAACCTCTTGGAATATGAAACCAAAGGTCACCTCACATTGCATTTATGAATGTCTCACATTAATGCAAATCGTTCATGGAGTTACTCATTTTCTCTACCCATACATGGCCTAAAACCAAGCTCTTGACTTTGTGTTTATTCTAGATATGTAACATTTCCTGTAGATATTTGCATCCCAAGGGATCATCTATCACAATATTTATCATTTTTCGTAGATGGAAAGTTGATTTCCGGTCAAGCCTATGAAAGATCTTAGAATATAGTGGGTTAATTTAATAAAATTATGACTAATTTATGTAATTTTTCCTAGAATATCCATTTTTTCAGTTGGCTTTGGTAGCTTCATGAAATAGCCTGCTCAAATTCAAACCTGGAAACAAGTAAATAATCAACACAATTTTATTTCTTTGGGGTGTTTTAGAGAAATAGACATCTGTAGGTCTTCTGCAACCTATTATGCTATATATGACTATTCTATCTTTGGTACTCTATATTTGCGTGCTACCTTGGATTTGAATCTTCTGCTTAGGAGAATACCATTGTAATTTCTCATGCCTTCTCATGCTTCTCTCAAGATTAAAGTCACTCCTCAAGATCATTTGAATTCTCAATAGATCTCTTGATACCAATGGATCTCATGTAGATACCAAACCCAAGTCCCAATGGATCTCTTCCAACTTCTCCCTTCACTGCTATTGCAGACCATTAATAGATCCTAATATTCTAAGCATTCAATCACTGACATTCCAATTGACCTCCATATCATTTGTTCATATGGAGAAGCTATTTGTGTGGAATTTTCCTTTGAACTTAGATAACCAACACCTTGGCAAGCTCTTTCATGAAGGCATCGAAGAAGTCTTGGATGTCAATATCAATACATACAAAGAAACTGGAAACCCACATGGATTTGGTTTTGTGACCATGGGCACTATTGAAGAGGCAAATAAAGGTGTTGATATTTTCAACAAATATAGCTTGAAGGGAAAACTCTTGACAATCAACAAGGCTGCTCCTCAATGAACCAAATTTGAAAGGTCATCTAAAGCTATATCTTCCAAAAAAATCTACGTTGGGAATTTTCCATGACAACCTAATGATAATATCTTTTTGCAATCATTCAATGAACATGGAAAGGATTTGGAAGTAACAATTGTATATGATAGTGAAAATGGGCGGTCACAAGGGTTTGGATTTGTTACATACTCATCATAGATTGAAGTTAATAATTCCATTGTTGCCCTCGATGGAAATGATATGGATGGGAGACCCTTGAGAGTGAACATGGCTCTCACGATCTGTGAGAGATCTAATATTCATTCTGTTCATTGTGGAAATAATGGACATGATGCAAAGACATGTAGGATCCCATGGGAGAAGATCAAAGAACAATAGGAACAAAAGGAATAAAAAGGTAAATCTCCTAGATCCTCTCATTTTTCTATTTCTCATTGCAATATTGGCATAAATGAAGATTTGTTCAAAACTTCATTTGCTTCTTGAAGAGATTCTTGGTTGCTTGCCACTGGTGCTACTTGCAACATGAATTTTTGGAGAGACTTCCTTAAGGAATTGAATGAAAATGTAGAGGGTGTATTAAAATTTGCAGATGGTTCCAATATCAAACCTATAGGAATTGACACCATTGGGTTCAAATTGCCTGGATTCCCATATTTTCTTTTGCATAATGTTCTCTATATTCCTGAGTTGCAGAGTAACTTGCTGTCTCTTGTGCACATTCAACAACAAGGCCATACTATTCACATGTTTTATGGAAAATTCAAAATAAGGAGGTCTTTCGACAACATGGTCGTTAGGACATGATAGGAGGATGATAAATTGTTGAAGATGAAAGGGGCATCTGCAACGACACATAATTTTGCATACTTCTCTCACCATGTTGAAGGTACATTGCCATCTAGTCTCTCATGGCATGCTAAATTTGGGCACATCAATTATAATAGTCTTTGTACGTTGAATACAAATAGTGTTTCTAGTTTGCCTACCATTCCAAGGAATGTGAAGCAATTGCATGTATCATTGGTAAACATAACAAGAATCCTTTTCATGATTCCACTTCGAGAGAATGTAGAAGGATAGAGTTGATACACTCTAATTTGTGTGGCCCTGTCTTATTAACCTTACCACTATTAGACTAGATATTTCATTTGTAGTTGGGATCCTTTCAAGGTTCATGAAAAAACCTTGTGAAGGACATTGGTGTGTTGCAAAGGGAGTTCTAAGGTACTTGAATGGAATTCAAGACTTTGGGCTCAAATACTCTAAGGTGGAGGAATTCAAACTAGTTGGATATACAAATTTAGACTTTGATGGGAATAAGGAGAATGTACTATCTACTTTACGATAACTCATGAGTCTTGGATCAATATCTATCTCTTGGAGATCACATAAAAAATCCATTCTATCAGATTCTACTATAGAGGTAGGGTATGTGGTTATTGCAGAGACAATAAAGGAGATTGTGTGGCTTTAGTGTTAGAAAAATAGGACTGTGGAGAAATAAAATAAAACAAATGCGGAAACAAAACACAGAAGATACACAATACAATAGAGACACATATATATGTGGTTCACCCAGTGTGGGCTACGTCCACCAGAGAAATCGCCAGGTCCTTCCCTTATTATTATCCAACAAATGAAGGGATACAACCTACAACAAACCCGCTGTAACTTCCTCTTCTTTCTCTCATAGTCTCCTATCTCATAATACAATATTTTCTATGATACATAGCCGCAATACATTTCCCTCACAAGAGAGGGTTCCCCTTTAGGGAAAAAAACCCTAACATAACTTCTACCATTAGATCTGCGACCTTATAATGAACGGTCCAGATTTACAATGAAATTACAATACACTTTTACAAGGCAATTTTTCCTTCGAGGGCTTCGTCCCCGAACCCCCATTGGGGGACACTGCCCCTAAACCCCCACTGGGGGCTTGCTTGCCCCCGGACCCCCCATTCGGGGGGATAGCCCCCTCAAACCCCGCAGAGGGGGTAACCCCCCTCTGCAATCCCCCACATGGAAGAATGTACATACTTATGGAGTGTAAATACTTCATGGGGTATAAAAACGACTGAAAACAAAATACCTCTGAATCAAGAAGATAATGAGGCTCCACAACCAAAACTTAGGAAGATACAAGAGGATTTACAGGAGAAACAAGTGAATGCTACTCCACTTTTCATTGCGAACAATTATGCAATCAAGTTGGCTGAGAATACTAGATTCCAAGATCGAACAAAGAACATCAACACAAAGTACCATTTTATTTATCATGTAGAGGCCAAGACCATTTATTTAATACATTGTTCCACAAGTAAGCAAATTGGAAACATCTTCACCAAAGTTCTTAGAAGCGAAAAGTTTGAAAATTTCATAAAGAAGATTGGACTTACAAACACCCCTTCAGATTAAGGGGGGGGATGTTAGATACATAGTCCTTGGGATTATGATATATTGTAAATATTAAATTTAGGATAAATATGAAGATTCATAGGTGAATAGGAACAAACATCGAAACTCCTTGAAGATGAAACCAAAGGTCATATATGAATGTATTTATATGTGGCTCTCTTTAATAAAATTCAATTATGTGTAGAGTTATTTAAGGACTATCAAAATTCAATATTCTGCATTGCAAGAAATGAATCATCATTGTGTGTGTGTGTATACAATTTGTATTAAAAAGAGAAATGATTATAGTTTGTATTAAAAAAAACTGCGTCTGAATTAGACAACTTAATGATACAAAATTTTGGAAGATGAATCCATCTTGCAGAGCTATCCTCCTCCCATAAAAGAGATCAAAGGGAGGATTCCATAATTTTTTCCTACAATAACAAAATTTTACTATTTCCTGAGTACAAGAATAAATTATTACAAATTGCTTGCATAGTAAATGCAAAAACAATACATAATTATCACTTTTGATGAGTTCTCCCCCTCTAAATAGGGTAGATTCTAGATTTAGTTGATATCCCAAGAAGATATTTGATTCTATCTCTTTCTCTCTTCTCTCTCCATTTCATTTCCTTCCCCTTCTTAGCAGGGGGGAGGGATGCGAACCTTTCTTCAAGATTTCAACGAAAAAATGAGAATCACAAGTTTTGGGTGAGTGAATAGTGGGAGGGTCATGTTCCTCTACAACCTTCTCTTTCATATTTGCATCCTCATCTTCTATTTCTTCCTCCCTTTCTTCCTCTACTTCCTCTTCTTTTATTTCTACTTCCTTTTGCAAAATAGTTTCCATTCTTTCCTCAGATGGAGCCACTTCTCCATTTTTTTATATGATATTCTCTAGTTCCAGCTAGACCTCAAAATATATTGTTCCAACTTTAGGATATGAATGGGTCTTTGTTGGAGTTGCCTCAACCCTTTCCTCCTTTGATTCCTCTAAATCTTCAAGAACCTTAAATACATTGTTGGAAGGGAAGGATGGGCCAAATTAGGATCCTTTTGGGTCTATGGCCCCTTGGATTGTTGCTTCCTACGCCTTCTAAATACATGTTTAAAATATTCCTAATCTATTTCATTTGAAGGGTTTAAACACTGCTTTGGAGGGGGTTGGATTTCTTGGATTATTAAGCATCTCTGTGGAAAGTGTCCATACTCATGGCGGGTATTATATTTGAAAGGAATTTTCTCATAGACAAGGGATTGGAGATTGCTTCATCCTTCCATATTGAGTTTCACCACTTCTAGAAGTCCCTTCTCTATATCTATTTCCACATAAATTTTATCACATGAATATATATTTCCTTTTGGCTCAGCTCGGTTAACATAATGGCTCGACTTATCTACAATGCCTTTGAGAGTGGATTCATCCCAAAAGATGACGGGGAGGTGAAACAACCTAACCTACATAGGGGAAACATTTATTTCCATATTTGGATCAAAGTCAAGGGTCCAATGAGAGAGGAACATTCCCTTGGATCCCATGAAATAGGGACACGATCTGAAGATCAAATCTCTTTCCTCCTTTCTACTAAATAAAAACATAAAGAATCCTTGGCCACAAGCAAAGCTAGATATTTTTCCTTGAACCTCCCATTGCTATGAAGTCCATGCCTGGATTGCTTGAGGATTAGGCCAAAGGCCTATGAACTTTCGTATTAAAGTTCACTCATGTATAAGAAGGGGTTTTCTCATTGGATTTGAAGACAAAATGTCTAGTTTGGGAATGCATTTTATCTTCTTTATGATCCTATTCTTCATTTGATACTTCTCATTGACTGGATTTGAGGATTCGATTAGATAAATGAACACCTCCTCCTCGAAATTAGAAGGGGCATCCATATTGAAGACATCAAAGGAATCTTTGACCTCAACTTCTTTAGAGCATTGCATAAAAACTCCCAAATGAGGATGATAACTCCACCCTTCATTAAAAATAGTTTTAAAATGAATTAAATGTATATTTTTGCACTTTCATTTTATCGATTACTTTATTTAATTAATTAGTTAGATAACTAATTCAATTAATTTAAATTTATTCATTTAAAAAAATTAACTTAATAACTACTTATCATATTAATGTAGATATTAATGATGATGAAGATATTAATCATGGCACCTTTAATGACGATCCTTATGATATTCATTACCAATTATTAAATCAAAACAATGAATATCAAAAGATCATAATCAACTCCATCAAAATATATTTAATAATAATTTCTATGATCTTGATCTTCTATAGCAATATTTAATGTAACTTAGTAGCTAAATTTTTATATAGTGACAACACCTTAAGTCACTATACCTAATAGTATTGAAGTGAATCCGATCTTGTTATCCATCAAAGACATTTATTTATTTATTGAAGCAAACATAGTATTATTTATCTATTGAAGCTAGTCTTTTATCCTTTTTTAAAATGATGGAATGCACATCTCGAGGAAACCCATCAAGCAATTCAACTCATTTCGATGATGGAAACTAGGGTAAACTGGCCAGTTGCAGTTTTGGCAACTGACTTAGTGGGGACATCAAGTGAGGCCCATAATATCCATAGAGGAAACCAACCCGAAGACTTGACCTAGTGACCTCTTGCTTGTAATTCACAACATTGAACTACTCAAGCTAACCCACCAGGCTAATCTAGTCTTTTATCAATTAAAGTTGATATCTATTTAAGTGAATTATAACATGCATTCTACCTAAAGCACATCTATTATTATAGAAGTGGATCAGATTTTGTTTACCTACCAAAGTCATTTTTTATTTATTGAATCAAATTGATATTGTTTATCTATTGAAGCTAATCTATGATTTAATGAATAAATGAGCATTATACCTTTAATAGACTAAATCCAATTTTCTTATGGGAAATTTCTTGGAATTATTTAGGCAAAGGTTTATTTCAATGAATCATAAAATCCACATGTTTTGGAGCACATATAAACTAAACAAGACTTGATTGATTGAAGTTGATCTCTAATGACATATATCACTGAAGAAAACTATTTCAAATGCTTTGAAGAAAAAATGATATAACAACCAACATTAGCTATCTACAACGAATCTACCAGAGAGGAACTATACGTTGTAGAGAGATATTGAGTATATCTATCATTGACGAATAAGGTGTCCTCAAAGTCAGGTTTCAATATTTGTTGGGCATTTGAGGTCTCTCTTCACACAGGTTCACAATGCCTTTTTACCTCTCTTTTCCTTTCCAAACTATTGTTTTTTTAATTTTTTTCAGGATTTTATCCATAGGTATACCACATACAACAAACTAGGACTATAACCCAAGGAAAGACCTCCAAACTAACCTTGGAAGGTCTCCATGACTACATATATTTAAAGGTTAACAAAATCATAGTGAGAGTTATGGAATAAAATGATATATGTTTGAAAATAAAGCATTGAGATGAATATCTAATATCCAAACTCACATGGACAATGTTGAATGAAAAATTCAACTAAAACTAGCAAAAGTAAAAGGAAAATATAACCAACAAGTTGGGAAACAAGAAGATAAAAAATGCGGTGTAATAACTAGAGCAAGACTTGGAATAACCCCCCAAAAATATTCTAACCCTATTCATACCACCATTGTTGACCACAAAATTAAATTGAGGAGACAAGTTATTCTACACCAATCTTGAACCAAAGATTAACATCCAACCCATTAGGGAGGAAATGGAGAAGCTTCTCAAACTTGAGCATAAGTGAAACAAATGAGCTCTAAACCCTAACATAGTTGGGCTTGATGATACAACTAATGAAGAAGTTATAACCAAGGTATCATTTATTATACAAAGTAAATTAGAAAATGAAAACTTAAGTATTTTGAAAGTTTAGAGAATTGACAAAAAAACACAGAGGTAAGAGACATCTAATTTGAATAAACATGGAATAAGTCGAAAAGAAACTGGGCATTCTAAGAATAGTTTCCAAATCAAAAGGATTGAATATATTCATAAATGAAGACCTTATCCAACAAGACCAAGCCAAATTAAGAAAGGAATTCTATAATTTCAAAGATTCCAAGAAATCAAGAAAATGGACAACAATAAGGAGTAGAAGAGTAGTAATAAATGATAACTTCCAAAGTAACAAATATGGATTAAGAAAAAATAAGATTTTGATATGGAATTTCCAAGGAATCCCTTGCAGGAAGGGTCTTAATATAAGTTGGATACCAACCTTAGTTGATCTTATATTACTAGTTGAAACATGGGAATGCGAAGAATTAACCCAAATCGCTAATTTAGACATATATACCCCTTTTTCAATTTGGAACAAAATGTCAATGCACAAGGAGATGGGTGGTATTTATTTCTACATCAAGAAGGAGCTTAACTCAAAGATTAAAGTGCATACTATTGATTTGTGTAACCAATATATCTAGCATAACATCACTTTTTAATACAATGGTACAATTTTCCTTGATATTTGTTACTATGCCCCTATCAACTCTACCTTCTACAAAAACCCTAATCTCTCAATTGAATACCCTTTTATTAACTTAAAGAATGATATTTCTACCCTGATATATAAAGGAGGTATTCTTCTTATTGGATATTTTAATACTAGAATTGGTAGGGTCATTCTAATATCAACCCTTTATGGATAGAAGATGATGCTAACTTAGCCCTTAAATACAAAATAAACTCTAAAGATATTGAATATGGCATTGAGTTTCTTAGGATGAACTCTTTCCATAACTTGATCATTTGTAATGGGTGGGATCACTCATCTAACTCTCACCTTATGACTTGGATTCACGGGAAAGGTAGAAATACTATCAATTATGTCATATCCTTTATTCCTTCACTAAATAAAATTGATAATGTTGATATAAATTAGGATAATTCCATATAATTTGATCATCATCCCATAATCATAACTTTAAATAGAGATATTCCCCTTGTGGAAACTACTATTCACAATATGGGAATCATGTTCTCTCTCTCTTTTTTTTTAACAAGAACTGGTAAAAATATATTAATCAGCGTGGATAAATCCACTGAGGTTACAAAAAAGAAAAACAACCATGAAAGGCTGTGTCTAAGTTCTTCTCTATGAGGACGATTACAAAATTTGGGATGTTCATATATCCCCTTTGCTTACAAAAAATACTGTGTGGAGAATTTCTTACATATATTCTGCAGAAGGAGCCACTTAAATACACTATATGACAAAACATAGATCTGTTTGAGAGCAAGAACGATTAGTTTAGACATTTTTCTTCGCTTTGGGTTGTTACTCGTTTCTCCGGAAGTTAGGGAGGGGCACATTCAAATCTGGTACCTGATTAATCGAATTGGACTGGACATTCCTCAAATATCCTTACTGAGCTTTTGTATTTCTTGTTGGGGGTTGCGTGTCATCAAGCTGGTCCATACTGAGTTGAAGGGTGTTGATCTGCACCCAATTGGTAGCAATTTGACTTCTCTGTGCCTCGCTTTCATCATGTAGTTTACTGATTAGAAAACGATGTTGGGAAATATTTTCCATCTTGAAAGCCCTGTTAGCACTCAACGCTCCCAATTTCTCTCGAAGGCTGCTACATCCTCCACATTCAGGTTCCCAATTGTCTTCTGGCTAGGTGTCTGAGTCTTCCTGCACTGTATTCTCCTGTTGCATTTCACTGTCACCAGAGGAGAGGCCAGAATTGGTCGGTTCTTGTGGGTTCTGCATAGGGCCCAGGCGAAAAGGCAAGCGTGAGGGGGGACGACTAAGAGATTGCACAGCAGGGAGCAGAAGGGGGGGTAGGATTAAGGCAAGATGAAGGCTCCAATATCTGTAATTGAGCAGTTCATAGCACTGAACAACCCAAGGAGCTATTTGAGGAAATCAGGAATGACTACAAGGTGGTGAGGAGGCCGCAATAAGAACTAGGGGGGTCTGGAGAAGCGAGCGAGCATAATGGATTTCCCACGAGGGCCAGGTGCAGAGCAAGGACGACTGCAAGTTTTCTAAGGAGGAGGATGACGAACGAACCCACGAGTTTGTGGTAAGAGTCCTGTACATAGCACTGAGCATAGCCATGGAGGGGCAAATGACATCAGGGGAACTGAATCGATGAGGGAGATGAGAGGCCTGGCCATCATGTCCACACAGGTGATCCGGGTACATCGGATTTCCCATGTGAGGAAGAGATTTCAAACTACTTGGAGAAGAGATCATCTTGCACGTGCGAGGTAGAGAGTCCGTGTATGGAACATGCCAAATGGTGCGATGACAGGTTGTCACATGGACGACTGAAAGCGTCCACCCAACCATGTCGTGACTTTCCTGACGGGCACGTGGTGGACCTCGACTAAGGAGGTTGAGGATGCTTCCTTTTTTCCACACTTGGGTGGAGATGTCATTGTTCCTATCCATGTGATCGTGAGGGATGCTTAAGCCCCATGGGGGGGAACTCCTTTTGCTGTCAAAAATTCGCTCTTGGAGGTTCATTAATATAGGGTGGTTGGGGTTAAAAATCCGTCGATGCTGAGAGTGCCGAGATTTGTCCCGATGACTTCATTAGCCATCTTGTCTGCTTCGCTATTATTGCCTCGAAGGATGTGAAAGAAGGTAGTCTTGATTTCTTTGGAGGCCAGCCTGGTTCTGTCCAGGATCTATTTTAAGCTGGGATCTTTGGGGTTTGTTCCCTTGACCATCAGTCTTATTATGGTGAGAGAGTCACCGAGGACAACAAGCTTTATTATTCCCTTGGAATGGGCCAATTGAACTCCCTTGAGAAGAGCGTATGCCTCAACTTTGTTGTTGGTATCCGTCCCTAGATTCCAGTGGTACCTAGACTTTTTTTTTCCCTCAGGATCATAAAGGATCCCCCCCGCACCTGCCTCCCCCGAGGAATCAAGTTCTCTTTGACAATACAAAAGATTCACATTTTCTCAAGGATTTACATGAGGAGTTCAATTATGATATGAAAAATGACACAATTGAGAATTTATATGAAAATATGACTTCAAATGTTTCTTTGCGTTTATAAAAGATTTCTTGAAAGTTCCATATCAAAGAAAAACAACATCTTTCAAATCCCTGGTATGACCTAGAATACAAATGAAAGAAGAGATAGTAGAAGTGCCTCTAATGAGACTAGTGGAGATAGTAAGAATACGTATTATAATATTTTATTAAAAATAAAAAAAGTCAATATTTAACCAAAAATCAAGATAGACTTATA
>SNQJ01S0116036.1:6177-27939 GCA_010110895.2 Picea sitchensis | reverse complement strand
CTTTGACAACCCGATAGAGTTGTATTTTTTGCTAGTAGGTTCCCTTCATCGTGGTGTCCATGATATAATCCACCAGATCTTATGCAATGCAGTCGGGATTGAGTTATACAAGGGCCAATTTCTCAACCACATCAGAGGTGTCCAACATAGGTGGGAAATATGGTTGAAGCAACTCTACATTAAATACTAGGTGCAAGCCAAGGAAAGGAGGAATACTCAATTCAAAATCATTGTCGCCAAAAATATTTGTGATGGTGTAAGGCCCATATCGGAGTGGTTTGAGCTTCTTGTGGGGGCCCATGAGGTGCTCTTTCTAAAAATTCAACCACTCCTTGTCACCAACCCGAAACTTGTGAGGAACCTGATGTTGGTCATGTTAATTCTTATACATGGAAATGGCCTTCTCCAATATATCATGAACTTGTTGTTTGAGGTGTTGGACTTGTTTAGAAAATTTGGTTGCTTTGTATACCTCAGACTGAGCAAGGGAGGACTATGTTGGGGAAGACATAATAGGTAGAGATACATCAATGGGGGCCAATGGCAGGAACCCCAAGCACACCTGAAAAGGGTTGTGGCCAATGGAGTTGTGGAGGGATCTGTTATGGCTATTCTAAACATATGTAAGGATATCATCCCATGTACATGGATGCTTGGAGTTGTACATGCACAGGATATGCATAATTATTCTATTGGCCACTTCAGTTTGTCCATATGTTTGGGGATGAAAGGAAGTCTATTTGGTCAGCATGGTTTCCATCAAAGACCATAGGTTGGACTAGAAAGTACTGAGGGACCTATTATCCCTATTTTAAATAATGGTCCATGGTAGCCAAAAATAAACCCAAACCTACTAAAAGAATATCCTAGCAGTGGAATCAACTATGATACTATTTTTACATGGTGTAAAAATGGCCATCTTAGAGAAATAATCGACAACTACAAAAACGCAATCATGACCATGTTTGGTGGAGGGAAAAACTGGCATGTAATCCATGGAGACAGACTCCCAAGTCTTGTTTTGGGTAGGAAGATAAGTGTACAACACCTACTTCTTGACAGATAACTTAACGATGGCACAACCAGTGCACAATCTACTATATCGGTCGACATCCTATCGAAGTGTTGGCCAGTAGAAATGATTCTGAAGTACTACTATTTTCTTCTCCACACTAAAGTTCCTTACCACCCAACTATAATGTGCCTCCCAAATTATCTTTGCACACTCGCTTGAAGGAACACAAAGATGGCCTAGATAGCACAAGAGTGCATTATGGAGGTGGAAGTCTAGAAAGTTTTTGACATCAATCATTTTCTGATAAGTAGCAGCAAAGTCATATTCATTCTTGTATAATTATGGCCTCCTAGAGGTCTCATGCCCACGAGAGTTAATAATTGTGGTGACTTTCACAACCGAGGGCCAACTGAGGCAGTTTGCAACACGGTTGGTGTTTCCCTTCTTGAACTTAATGTTCAAGTGGAATTGTTGCAAGTATGAGGACCATTGCTGATGGCAGTCATTATGTAGCTTTCCTTGTGTCTACATGAATTGTAGAGGCTTGTGATCAGTTTGGATTATTGTTTCCTTTCCCAGAATATAATGCTTCCACTATCGGCATGCCAACACAATGAATTGCATCTCCTTGTCATAGGTGGTATATATGTGAACAACATCATATAGTGTTTCACTATGATAGTATAATAGATGTTCCTATTGAGTGAGGATGGAAATTATAGCATAATCAGATGCATTTTTCTCAATCTCAAATTATTGTTGCAAGTCTAGCAATGTGAGGACTAGTGTGGAACAGAGGCAGTGTTTCAGATATTGGAATGCTTTTTGTTTTGATTCAAACCAGGAAAATTTGGCTTTATCTCCCCCCTTGGTCACCTGACTTAAGGGCCAAACGATATGAGAGAACTCCAACATGAATCTACGATAGAATTTGTCAAGGCCCAAGAAGTTGTGAAGCTCTATCAGATTCATCAGGGTTGGCCAATCATGAATGACTTGGATCCTGGATGGGTCCACATGCACCCCATGTTCATCCATGATGTATCCTAAGTATTGGATTTTCTGCATGCCAATTGATATTTTCTCCATATTTTCATATAACTTGTGTTTTCGTAGGGTGATTAGGACATGTTGAATGTGTTGCAAGTGCTCTACCTAAGTTTGGTTGAAGATGAGGATGTCATCCAAATAGACGACCACAAAAGAGTTTGTGAATGGCCACAATGTTAGGATCCAATCCTAACTCCATTAGTTAGTATGATATATTTTCTATGTAATAAAGGTCAACATTAGTTAAAAGGCCTATTAAATAAAGGAGAATAAGTCAATGTAAGAAGACTTAATAACATATTTCGCTTCTAGAAAGATATTCCTCTAGAAGTTTCCTTAGAGGATAGACTTAGTATAAATAAGAGTAGGAGGTATTGGATAGCTTGTATTGAGAATTATTGTAATAGAGCATTTATTTGTTGGAGGTTTCCCCCTCGAAGAGGCAACTAAACATTGTTTTCTATCAGCAAAGGTATTATTTTGGTGTTGTGGTTTCATATATTGTGTTGTTTTGTTATTATTCTCTACAATATTTATGTTTTGGCTATTATAATAGATCTCGTACCCTACACACAATATATTATCTGTCATTCTCATGAATGTCACTGGAGCATTAGTCAATCCAAAAGTCATGACCAACCACTCAAAGAGGACCTCTTTAGATTTGAATGTTATCTTTCACACATCGGTAGGTTCTATAGGAACCTGGTGATAGCTTGACTTCATATTAATATTATTAAATAACTCGGCACCCTTAATTTGGTCAAGAAGATCATTAATTCAAGGGATCATCTATGGATTCTTTATAGTGATTTTGTTCATGGGTCTATAATTAATACAGAGCTACCATGTCCCATCCTTCTTCTACACCAACACAATTGGGCTCCCATAAGGTGAGGAGCTTGATTGAATGTGTCCCTTTTGGATGAGCTCATGAATTTGACACTTTATTTTGTCATTCTCTACAAGAGAGAATCTATATAATGGACCATTGGACAAGGGGGAACTAGGTATCAAATAAATGGGTTGTTTGATCTGACATTGCAGAGACACCCCTACAGGTGAAGCGAAGAGGTATCTATACTCATCTACAATCTTGTCCACGTGTTTTTTTTGTGTAGACAGACCTTGTGTTGAAGTTATGTTGGTCACAGTGACCTTTGTTCACCTTTGGAACTAACCATGAATAGGAAAAGATTCACAGTCCGAGAGATTACCTTTCGTAAAAAAAAAAATCGAGATCAATGAAATTATAGTAGTCGGAACTACCTCTAATACCCTATAGGGATGACCTCCCAAAGTAATAATAACACTACGAGGTCGGGACTTATAAAAAACATGATGTTTCCACATATAAGGTTGTCCTAAAAGAACATCACAAACTTCAAGTGGGTCAACATCACACAATACTTCATATTTGAAAGGATTGATGGCATAGGACAAGCGGCATTGTTGGATCACATGAAGGTCTCATCCCTGGTTCAACCAACCGATGGTGTATGGTTGGGGGTGTGGCATCATCGATAGCTTTAATCTCCTAATGAACTTGGTCAATATCAAGTTATTTTGGTTCCCATTGTCAACAATGAAATGTAGTGGGGTCCCCTTCACCTACATATGTAAATGGAATATGCACTCCCCTTCCTTAAGCTCCTCTAAATCGTCTAGTTGGATCTTTGCGGTTGTGATGGTAGCATTGGGTTCTACATCAATGATCTTCTTTCCCTTATCTTGTTTCAAATCAGAATCTGAGTTAGGGTCTAACTCTTTTTCTTTAAGCTCAGTCAACAATGATTGTTTCGAGCAACATTCATCGATGTTGTGCCAGGGGATTTTGTGGAACTCACACCACTTTCCAATATCCTTTTTTGACTTCCCACTATTGTTACACCTCAAAATTACTCACTTTGATAGTGTCGCAAGTGTCGTCATTACGAGTGTTGTAAGTGTCGCATCTTGTATGCAAGTGTCGCATCTTAACTATAAGTGTTGCAAGTGTCACAAACATCATGCTGCCACCTTGCATATGTCGTGCCTCTAACGACATCATAAAGAAACTTAAGACACCTCAAAGGTTAGTTTGGAAGAAGAGAAATCACTTGACAGGAGGTACAAGCCTTTTGCCATTGGAAAAACCACTCAAAAAATGAATTTTGGAGAGGAGCGCTCCCTGACCCACTGTTAGGAAGTGTTGGTGCTCCATGAGCCTCTTTGGGGGAGTTCTTGAGCGCCCTGTGCACCCTTTTGGGGGAGTGCTACCCTTTTTTTAGCAAATTCTGAGTTTGTTGAGGCAAATAAGGGAAGAATCCCTCAATTCCTGAAGGTAGTTGGATTCGAATAGATGGTCAAGGCATGAGCTTAGGGAAGATCCTCAACTGAAGGAGAGGAATCCTCAAATCATCCCAAATATCTCTCAAGTGGTTAGACCTCTCCAAGGTTATATAAGGAGTCCTTCTCATGGTGAAAGGTACAAGGAAGATTGAGAATTATACCAAACTTATGATCTCATAAGAAGGTATTGACAATGGAGGTTGGGAATTACATCAAACTTATGATCTCATGAGGGAGATTCCATCAAATCAATCAGTGGAGATTATTTGAGAAAAGGGGTTGGACAAGGAGAACTGGAAGAAGTTGTTGCACCTTCATCCAAAGGATTGTAAGTACTTTTACTTATTCTCATTAATAATCAATGCTTGACCTTTTTCTTTCAAACTTATGCTTGTTCCATATGAGTTTGTCTACAGTAGATGGATCTATGTTTGAGATAATCTCAATAGAGTAGAAAGTATTTTGTACCTTTGTTTGTCCTACAGGACCTATCAGGGAACTCAAGATCGAAGCTCAGCCAGGACTTTGCAAGGACAAACGTCGCTAATAATGTACGTATCTTTCTCTTCCTCTTTCATTGATTAGCTTGATTAGATCTAAAAGGAAGTCAGTGTCCATGTTAATCACTTTTCTATCTTGGCCTTAGGATTCTAAAGACGAAGAGGGAATCCACTTGTCCGCAGGGGAATTCACCTACAACAGAAATTGGCAACTCCGCTGGGGAGGAACTCTGATTTTTGTTTCCATTCCTAGATCTTGTTTTGGCCCTTTTCCCACTGATTTGATATTCTCCATATTGTCATGTTGATTCTTATATTTGTTTAATGCCTCTTTATGTCATCATGATCACCCTGATTGACTTAATTTCCTTCATTTTTTGAGTTTCTGAGCTTTTTTCTGAGTTTTTGGAGCATAGAGCTCCCCTCCTGTTGTTGTCAGAACGTTATCACTCCCCTGTAGCCTTACAAAGAGAGTTGGAACGCTCTGGTTCCCCTTACACCAGAGTGCTACTCCATTTTTGTGAGAAATTATCCAGAATTTCATCTTCTAAAGCTATTTCTTGGTTTTGTCTTTTTCTCAGGGTCCCATACTCTCAATCCATCTTGGTATTGGATTTCAAACACCCTTATTTGTTAAGAACCAAATATCAATATAGCATAGAAAAACCTCAAAAAAATTACTCAACACCTTGAAAAAGAGATAATTTCATATAATAAGCCTCTTCGAGCGGGCAACCTCCTTTTACCCCACTTAAATGTTCAAGTACAAGATGATCCAAAATGAAAATGTCTCCTTGGTATATATAGGAGACTAGGAGGTATAATTACAACTAATGGCCTAAAGCTGACATAAATAAAATAACATTACTAATATAAGACACTCAGAGCCTTACAAAGAGAGTTGAACGCTTCCGTCTCTTACACCGTGAGTGTTACCCATTTTTTGGTGAGAAATTATCCACTTCATCTCTAAAGCCATTTCTTGGTTTTGGCTTTTGCTCATGGTCCCATACTCTCAATCCATCTTGGTATTGGATTTCAAACACTTATTTGTTAAACCAAATATCAATATAGCATAGAAAACCTCAAAAAAATTACTCAACACCTGAAAAGAGATAATTTCATATAATAAGCCTCTTCGAAAGGGCAACCTCCTTACCCCATTTAAATGTTCAAGCACAAGATGATTCAAAATGAAATGTCTCCTTGGTATATATAGGAGACTAGAGGTATAATACAACTAATGGCCTAAAGTCGACATAAATAAAATAACATTACTACTATAATATGCCCCAATTAAGGTAATGAGCCAATATTAGGCTTAACATGACCCTCCCCTTGAGACAAGTGTTGTCTCCGTGAATGCTTCAAGAACTCCGATGCTTCAGATAAAAGAATCATCTTCCCAATTTGAATCTTCAGCTGGTAGTTTCTCCATTTAATGAGATACTCATGAAATGGATCTTATTCTCACCAATTCTTGTGTCAATTGAGTATTTAGGGTCTCCAATATGATTTTCATTCCTCATCAAGTTCTCGGCAATATAGTTTGAACCGGGATCTTGTCACTTATAACCTTCTTTAAGCATGAAACATGGAAAACTGGGTGTACTCAGTGGAATATGCAACTCCAATTTGTATGCCATAGCACCAATCTTTTGCAACACCTTATAAGGTCACCTCATAATACTTCAGGATAATTTATTATCCTTCTTTGGCTTTCTTGAGGAATATCCGCTTGTGTGGTTGTAGTCTTAAAAACACCTAATCCCCTACTTGAAAAACTTCTTCTGACGCCACGATGTTGATTTTCTTTGTTGTTTCATGCATTTTGTGCCATGGTCAGGTTAATTTTAAGATTTGGAGAACTTGTTGTTGATTCTCGATGTGATCTTCCATCAAGCAGTCCTTAGATTTTCTTTAGAGAAAAGGATGGAAGGAGGGTGGTATCCATAAAGTGTTATAAATGGTGTCATTTTTGTTTCAAAGATGAAAGGAAGTGTTATACCACCATTCCAAGGCAACCATTTGAACCATTGTGTTTGTTTTATCGAGACAAAGCAATCAAGGTAGCCTTCCAGAAATTTGTTCACTATCTCACTTGTCCATCGATTGAGGATGATACGACATGAGTTATGAGCCAATTGAGTACCCAAACAAGAAAAATAATTATCCAAAAATGTCCGTTGAAAATTGGATCTCTCACACTTACAATAATCTTTGGCCATGTAGCTTTTGAACCTGCTCCATGAATGCAAAGAGCAACCCAGGACTAGCTTTGAAGGATGAGAGTGCACAAAAGTGCGCGTGATTTCTGTCGGCCCATCAACAATCACCATGATAACACTCTTTTCCTTCGTAATTTGGCAACCCCGTGATGAAATCCATGGAAACCCTCCTCCTGGCCAAGCACTTGGGATGGATAATGGTTAAAGACCCTGGGTCTTAATTTGTTTCACTCTTTATTTTGTTGAAACCAAAGAGCTCGCCACAACCTTGAACATCGCTTTAAGGCCATCCCAAAACCTTCTGCTTATGGTAGTTTTTCTCGTACCCGAAAAGCCTCCCACCGGAGAGGTGTGCAATTCCAATAGTAACTTTTCTTTGAGTTGTGATTTCTTACATAAATATAAGCGATCTTGTACCATAGAGAATCATTTTTCCATGTAACGATCCGATGTAATCGAATCCTGCTGTAACCTTGGAATGAGAGTCCACACTTTTTTTGCCAGTTCTTCCATTCATCCCTGTTTCTATTATCCAATCGGTTGGATGATCGAGATATACGTAGAAAGGCCTCAACATCTTCATCCTTTCTTGAGAGCGTGCATCTCGCCACAACATTTTTCTTCCAAGCTTTTATAGACGATTTCAAAAATCATAACCCAATATCTTGCTACCCTTTTTGTTAGAAATTTTCTGAAGATAGTCTTTATTCCTAGAAGTATTAAGACTATCATGATCCGTTTCGACCTTGAAGTGCCTACCTTATTAGGACACCATTTCTTCCAATGCATGTAGTATTGCCATCATTTCCTTCTCATAAATGGGTTTGTGTACCTTTCCCTTGGAGTGGTCAACTTTCAAAATCCATGGGCCTTCCTTCTTTCATTAGGACAACACCAATTCCATTTCCGAGGCATCACATTCCACAATAAAGGTTTTGTGTCCGAGTGGTCAAGACAGAGCTTTGGTAACATCACCTCTTTAAGTTGTTCAAAATCTTTAGTTGCCTGGAGTTCATGAAAATGCATCTTTCTTAGTTAGTGCCATTAAAGTGCTGTTATTCTTCCATAGTTCAAAAAACTATGGTAGCAACTTGTCAAACCCAAAAATCCTCTAAGATTCTTTTTCAATGTTTTGGGAATCTGCATGTCCATCATGGCCTTAATATTGTTAGGGTCTACCTTGACACCTTCTTCATGAGATACAATATGACCTAAATACTTCACTCCTTTACTCCAAAGAAACATTTGGATGATGGCATATAGTTGTTAAGCTCCTTTTAGTAGTTGTAGCACCCTGTCAACATGTCGCATATGATCCTCCCAAGACTTGCTATAGATTAGTATATCATCAAAAATACTAATACTGAAGGAAGGGATTGAAAATGGAATTCATCAACCCTGAATGTGAAGGTGCATTTGTAGGCCAAAAGGCATGACCAAAATTCATAATAATGGCCTTCATGAGTTCGAATGTTGTTTTGGATATCTTCTTTTCCCTCTTCTGGACTTATTGCGCCTTGAACGAGATCCAATTTTGTGAATAGATTGCTCCATGTAGGTCATCTAACAATTCATCAATGACGGAAATGGGAAACTTATCTTTAATAGTGATCTTGTTGAGCTATCTATAGTCTGGACACATACGCCATGAGCTATCTTTCTGAATACTTCATTACCACTGTGCAGAGTAAGAACTTTGGCTAGGTCTAATAATGCCACCTCTAACATTTCTTCACAACCATGTTTTCAATTTCACTCTTTCCGCATAAGGCATCTCAGATAATTAGATGTTAGAGGAACACTCTACGTAGAATTAGGTGAATTTCATGATCAAGGATTTCGAGTGGTGGAAGACCTTTGGGAATATCTTCAAATGGGAATGCTTATCAATGATCCTTTGGAGATCTTGAGGAATAGATGGCTTTAGATGTTTGAACATCTAGTGAGAATAGTTGTGCAATGTTTTGATGCCCCTTTTCAATAATTTTTTCATGTCATTAGAGCTTATCACCTTACTGGTTTCTATGATACCTCTTAACTCAATTTATTTTCCCAATGAAAATTTCATGAAAGTTCCTGAAAATTAAAGCCATTTCTCTGTTCCTAATGATTGTAAATCCATTGGATTCCTAGTACAACATCTACACCACCTATGGGTATAGAAATCATTGACTATTCATTACATATTCCCCATAGTGAGATTGATCTTATTGCATTTTCCTGAAAATTAGATAGTTCCTCCATCTGCAATCATTACTTGAAACCTCCGTGCTAGATATACAAAGCAATTGAGATCTTTGGCTAATTTATAGTGAATGAAATTATGAGTATTGCCTAATCAATTAGGACTATTAATTTTTCTTTTGATGTATCCTTCGATCTTGAGGGTTTAAGTAGTGTTAATTCCATCCAATGCACATGATATCGTGGGAGTCAACCTTCAGACGAAATTGCTTCACGCTTTCATCTTGAGATGGTTCTTGCTCCTTGTTCTTCTTCCTTCACACCATGAGAATAATTTCTTCTTACCACGCTTATGTCCCTTACTAGACTTGTTGTCACAATTAAATCATAAACCTTTTTTCTTTCCTCCAATTGTTGAGGTGTCAACCTTGTAGGTTGAGGTGTTTTAGAAGAAGGAGCATTGTTCTCTCTATAGATGTTGTGCATTGGTCCTTCTAGTAGCCATAGCCATATTTTTACTTTCAACATCTCTTGCCACCTTAAATGCATTCTCTAATGATTTGGGTTCCCAAAGGCTTAACCTATGTTGAATGTTATCCTTTAAAGTTCCTATGAATACATCAATCAAGTGCTCATCCGAATATCGGTTACCTTATATTCAATCTTTGGAAGCTCAATGTGCTCGGTAACCTGTGAACCCTTTGCTTGAGATTTATCAATTGATAAAGAAGGTATTGTCTTTGTATCCTCATAGTGTGTTATTATCATTTCTTCCGTGAAAATTGTCCAAGTGACTAGTGATTTGTGAGAACAAATCCATCGATACCATATAAATTGATTAGGTTCTAAATATAAAGAAGCAAGTCGTACCTTTTGTGTATGTGGCACACATGTAGATCAAAGAATTGCCCATCCTAAGTATCCATGTGATTGGTCCTTGTCAACAAACTTCCTCATACTCCATCTTAGGAACTGGTTGGTCTTCAACCCAAAGTTGGAGTTTCTCCATTCTTGATTCACCTTCCTTTGTGTCCTCAGACTCTATGGGGATGCATTTTCACTTTCAAGTGTCTTCTCCTCATACAAAATTTTTCAATACTTCCATGATCTCCCTTTTAAATCCATCTATCTTTGCCTCCAACTTAGCTTCCATCTCTTGTAGTTCATCTTTTGTTACTATCTTCTTTGTAAATCATCATGTCCCTACGCATTTCTTCCTCACCTTCATCACATCCAAGTAGGTTTTTTCTGGAGGCTTATTTGGTAGAAGTTCCCTTTTTTTGGGTGGCATGTTACTAAGTATCACTTTTTGAAACCTTTGATTTGAGGTGGTTCTCGCTAGACAATCTTTCTTCTGCTGTATCTCCCAAGTTTTGGCCCTTCCGGGTATGAAACTTCTTTATTTTATGTAGTTCTCCTCGACATTTCTTCTTTGTAATTCCATAGGTATGATCAAAATTGGATGTGCCAAGTGGAATTTACGGTAACTTCCCACAACTTGTCGACATTTTTGGCCTTTCTAGGAGATCTCACTTGTAATGACTTCAGACAAAATAATTGATGTAAAATTATGAAACTCGCACTGTAAATACCACAGACGGCCCATGATCCAATGAAACTAGTCCCACTCACTTGGATAATTCTAGGAAGAAGTTATGATTGTTTCATCTGAACACCTTCTGAGACTAATCAATCGGACTAGTCGTGATACCCTATCTTACACAAGGTGTATCTACAAATTTAAGATGACCTGTAAGCTGAATTTTTAACCATTGTGATACCTTACTAAATTATTTGAATAGCCTATGGATTTCAGTGTCTGAAACGCTATTAAAAAAAATTATAGCAGAAATTCCAAGGTGTCTTGATGTAGCAAAGAAACCCCAAGACCTTTTGAGCTCGACAAATGTTAAGAACCAAATATCAATATAGCATAGAAAAACCTCAGAAAAAGTACTCAACGCCTTGAAAAAGAGATAATTTCATATAATAAGCCTCTTCGAGGGGGCAACCTCCTTTTACCCCACTTAAATGTTCAAGTACAAGATGATTCAAAATGAAAAAGTCTTCTTAGTATATATAGGAGACTAGGAGGCCTAATTACAACTAATGGCCTAAAGCCGACATAAATAAAATAACATTACTAATATAATATGCCCCAATTAAGGGGTAATGAGCCAATATTAGGGCTTAACATTATTTCTGAGAATTCATCTTCTTTTGTTTGGATTTTTTTACATTTGTCCTTACTTTGCAATTTGTTCTTCACGATTTGGAGTCTATTTGTTTTTTTCTTCTCATTTATCTGAATGCGTGAAAATTTTGAAAGGGGTTTCAAAGGTATTTTGTACTTTTATTTCTGATCTTTGAGTCATCTTGTCCAAGCTCTTTCTCCTTCCTTTTGAGTTTTTGGCTTTTTGTTTCTTGTTTGATCATAACAAGGGTATCTTTTGGTTTATGTGAAGTTTGCTTCCATATTGCTTAAATCCCACAACTCTTGAAGTCCGATTATCATAGGAAGCTTTACATCTACTGGTTATCAGTCACATATAAACATTTTAGCATTGGATTGGATTCCTTATTGAGGACTATTGCATGAGGTCATTTCATCTTAGTGTTTGACAATGAAAAGAAAATCCTTCTCCTTCCCTTAATTAGACATTCATTGAAAGAAAAGATTGCTTATCATTTCTTATGCATGTTTTTGGAACTAAGTCATAATATCATCAATATTCACTCTCATACACCTCTGAGTAAACAACAACCACTAAAATCAACGCTTAACTAAAATTTATCATACTTTTTACATCTTTGTTAGCAAACCTACATTAGTTTAAGGTGTAGGTCTTTGGAATAAGGTTGAAAGGGTAACTTTCCAAAGCTATCAAACAAACTTAGCATCTTGCGATAGGGAGAGCAAATCCAATTGTCATATAGGCTTTCTGGGATCCCCCTCTCGCACAGGGGTTACGCACGAGGTCGCATTCGGGTGATTTATGGAGATTATCCCTCTGTGGTTCAACTGTTTGTAGAGGTTAGATCGTATATTGGGGGTCACTTGAGGGTATACCCACGATTATGTGTGGGAGCCTCTCGAGTTGATTTCGGACTTGTTATCCTGCCCATACGTTCGGATGGGACTGTTGAGTGTACCCACCCAGGGGCTGACTGTGAATTGGTGACCTTAGTAGCCATAATATTTAGGGTCTTACACGAGGTGACGGTGAAGGGAAGTCTCATTGTACCTTGAAAAAACATTGGTCAAAATCACTCGGGCTCCTTGGAGGGTAAATCCACAATTATTGTGTGGAATCTTGCACCAAGGTGTAAGTCCCCTAAGCAGGTCCCCAACGTAACTGGTCCACTCGCTCTATCCCCACCCCTTCCTATTTTGATCTCGCAATGTTGGATTTCATCACCAACTAGTGGTTTCATTGTGGGAAGGTTTTGTTTGATTGCTTGCTTCTCAGATTTATAGCGTGTGTTGGTTGTGTTACTTAGTGGACCTTAGGTCGAGTCAGTGTTAATGGCATCAAATCCTGGGAGTACCAATGGAGGAACCCCTTCTCCTGGGGAACCTTATACCTTTCCTTCATATGGAAACTTTGGTCCTCTGTACATTGCCACATTGAGTCTTTCGGGACTCACCATCGGATTATCGGTTTGGTTGTTCCCCACTCCAGTGATCTCGAATCCTCCCAATGTTTCAACTGCACCTAATAATTTAGATTTCAGTACACCACCCACACATCAATCTCGTGTCGGCTTCTCGCCTTCTTTTCCCATTAAGTCTCCTTCCATTTATCCTTCTTCGCCTAGTGAAAGATCTAAAGCAAGTAGTCAGGTTGATAAGAAGAAGAAGAAATGGAAAGAGAAGAAGAAGAAGAGCTCGAAAAGGACCAAGGCCCCAACAACATCAGATGTTGGATCCAAGAAACCAGTTACTGTTAATAGTACTGGGAGTGTTGATGAGGTCAACAAGATTAAAATCAAGAATCTGAAACCCAAATTCCCTTGCAGTCTTTGTAAGGGTGACCACTTTCTGAGCGATTGCCCTGGTATTCCCAAGGTCTTATAAATGTGGTCCTCCACGTCATTGGCCTCTACTGGACATGTCAGTGATACCCCATCACCTAGTGACATCAAGGTTGGTAAGAAGAAGACAACTGTCAAATTCCCTTGTATGTTATGCAAAGGTGATCATTATTCTCACCTTTGTCCTCGCATGGACGAGGCTTCTTCTCTTTTGGAAAAACTTCAACTTCCAAAAGGTTATCGTAAGCTTCCCCCCAACCCATCATTAGTTGATGGACTGGTNTTCCTCCTCGATTGAACCACAAACCCAAGTAGTCGATATGTTTTCATCCTCGGTCGACTCCACTCTCCTGTTAGAGAGTGACACCAAAGCGGTCAATATGTTTCCACTCATAGACCCCATTCTCCCCTTGGAGAATGAAACCCAAGTGGTCGATCTGGTTCTGTCATTGGTCGATCCCACTCCTCCTTTAACGAGTGCCAGAGTGGCTGATCTAGTCCCTTCCTTGGTCAATCCCACTCTTCCTCTGAAGAGTGCCTGCGTGGTCGATCTAATCCCATCATCGGTCGATCCTACTCTCCCTCCAGAGAGTAAACCCGATACTGCCCACATTTTTCTCGTTGATACAAAATCTACCGTGCTGGGGGGCATTCCTCATTCTCCCGCGAAACCCCCTCAAAGAAATGAGGCCATCCTTTTTTATTGGGGTGCGCTAACTGGACCTCGTCTTCCCTCTCACATTCCTTTCCAGATTACAATACAGGTTTTTGGTTGGGACGTTCCTCAAACATTGATATATGAAGGTGCATATGTTAGTATTTTGTCCTATGTTGCTTGGCATGCTTTGGGTTGTCCTCATCTTGCGTTGGTTACACAGAATATTCTAGCTTTTAACAGAATAACTAGTCAACCTTTAGGGACCCTTCCTCAGTTTTCAGTGACTCTAGGAGGGAAAACTGTCTTTATTGATGTCATGGTAGTCCGAGACCCCTTGGATTTCGCTTTACTCCTTGGGCGGGATTATGTCTATTCCATGAAATCTGTTGTGTCCACTCTTTTTCGCGTGATATCTTTCCCTCACGATGGAAGAATTGTGACTATTAATCAACTTTTCTTCATCGATCCTGACTGGATTACCTCCCTGAATGGTTCTTATATGACGACAGTATCGCCCCCACCGTATGTCAATTATGTGGCGTTGTCTCCCATGACTTCAAATTCTGATGATTTGGATCCAGTAGTTGACATGGTGATCTCTTTGGTAGGGCTATTGGAGCTTGATTTCCTTACCCCTATCGTAGCCCTCGACATGTGTTCCTTCTAGAGTGATTTTCTTCCATCTAGTGAAGATCTCTTGGAATCCATGACCGAGTTTTGTCCCTTGACATGGTGTTCTTCCCGAGCGTTATTCTCTTGGAATCCATGATCAAGAAGAGTCCACAAGCATAATTTTATCTTCTTTGTAGCAAGCTCGTTAAAAAATGAAACAGAGGTTAGGAGCATAGCTTATCTTCTCTGTGGAAAGCTCGTTAAAACATTAAACAGAGGTCACGAGCATAGTTTCTCTTCTCTGTGGCAAGCTCGTTAAAAAATGAAACAGGGTCACAAGCACAGTTTTTCATCTCTGTAGCAAGATCGTTAAAAAATGAAACAGAAGCTTTGAGCATAGTTTTCCTCTCTGTAGCAAGCTCGTTAAAAAATGAAACAACAATCTGGGGATTGAACCCAGAGCCCTGAGCATAGTTTTTTTTCTGTGTCAAGCTCATTAAAAAATGAAACAGTCACCTCTCTTGAACCTTCATTTCATCCACCCTTATCCTTTTTCTCCATCTAGTAGAGAAATTGGTGACAAACTCACAGTCGATGAATGAATTAGAGCTTGGAGGGCATGTCTCCAGCCTTTGATGATCATTCTGGAGTTAATCCACTAGCTTTCAAGCTAGGGGCATACCGAGCTTATTCTTTGTTCTTTCTCGTGCTCGTAAATACATGAGAATGCATCTAGGTAAACTTTTATCTCTTTTTCGGACCTACATGGATATATGAAAAAGGAACCCCCTGGAGTCGTCTTTGAGCTCTTTTCAGACTCTCTAAACATGAAAATATTGCCGAGTGATATTTCTTTCTTTCCCACTCATTAAAAGGTTTGAAAGGACATCTTTCGAGTGATAATTTATCTCTTTTTCGGCCTCATAAGACTAATATTACGAAAAAGGACAACATTGGAGTCGTCTTTAAGTTTTTTCATACTCTCTAAATATGAAAAACCACCAAGTTTACCTTCTTTGGACTTGTTAAACAATCATACATTGAAGGGCTCATATGAGATCGAACCCTTACTTCTTCCAGATCGTTAAACAAAGGAAGAAGGACTTACTGAAGGTGAGTCATATCGAGCATGTGTTACCCTCCTCGAGCTCGTTAAATTAAAAAGAGGTACTTGTCTATCTAGATGGGGGAAAAATTGAAAGAAGCAAGCCAAGCAGTTTTGAGAACACTACCAGTAACTCTTACGGTCACCCTTGAACACGGCATTTGTTTTTGCACGCATTTTAGTCCGCTGAACCTTTGCACTGAGCCAATCCTCTGAGTTTCTTTTACTCCTTTAGGTCACCTGACGAAAGTCACAGCATCCACTGCATCATCAAGTTTTGGTCCATGTCAATTTTTTTCTATTGTGCCTCAGTGTTCAAGGGAAGTATCTGCCTCGGGAGTCAGCCATCACAAATATCCTGTTTCAATACCTGTGTCAGTCCATGTTCATTTGATCTTCCAATTACATCTCTGTGTCAGTTTCATGTCATTGATGGGGGATACATCAAGGCCCTCCTTCGACAAGTCTCTTCCTGTCAACTTCGGCACATTATCCAAGAGATAGACTTAGAAACTAGTTAGTACCTTGGGACCTGCATGCCTCAATGGCAGGCCTCCTCGTTTTCGACAGTGGGTTTACATCATTGACCTCTGATCAGATGATTCCACGGATGTTCGACTTCATCTCATCTATTCACATTCGTCGGAATGTACTAGAGTACCTTGGGAATCATTTACATCAATGGTGATCTCCCCCACACTTATTAACGATTTACCTCATTGACCGCTAATCAAGTGGTTTCTTCCATGTTCGACATCAAGACATCTATTCACATGGTTAGATTTGTACTATATCGGGATCAGTAAGAAGACCCTGGGTTGAGTTTTCACTCTTATGTATACTTTGCCTAGGTTGCGAAGGAGTTCTTTTGAACTATGACACATATATTGTTACATAGATCCACTTTGTATTGGTCATGGCTATGTCTTGTCATCTCGTAGATCCACTGTGTATTCTTCGTGGCTACGATCAGTTTCAGGTCATAGGAGTATATATCCACATTGTATCTGTGGTGGCTATACCTTTTGTCAATATAATTATGGATCCGCAATGTATTTTATAGCGGCCATACCTAAAAAGTCTTTATCACTCAAGCATAGGTATGCATGTCTTGGGTTTTGAAACATGTCATAATATTTGTTTGATGGTTGTGTGCATCTTTTTTTGGTCTCTCTGCATCCATACCCTTGCTCGAAAAATTATACAAAGTACTTCAGTAATCATCATCTTCTAACTTCGTACTTTGGGGGCCAATCGGTTACACCTCAAAATTACTCACTTTGATAGTGTCACAAGTGTTGTCATTACGAGTGTTGTAAGTGTCGCATCTTGTCCGCAAGTGTCTCATCTTGACTATAAGTGTTGCAAGTGTCACAAACATCATGCTGCCACCTTGCATATGTCGTGCCTCTAACGACATCATAAAGAAACTTAAGACACCTCAAAGGTTAGTTTGGAAGAAGAGAAATCACTTGACATGAGGTACAAGCCTTTTTCCATTGGAAAAACCACTCAAAAATGAATTTTGGAGAGGAACGCTCCCCTACCCACTGTCAGGGAGTGCTGGCACTCCCTGAGCCTCTTTGGGGGAGTGCTTGAGCGCCCTGTGCACCCTTTTGGGGGAGCGCTACCCTTGTTTTAGCAAATTTTGGGTTTGTTGAGGCAAATAAGGGAAGAATCCCTCAATTCCTGAAGGTAGTTGGATTCGAATAGATGGTCAAGGCATGATCTTAGGGAAGATCCTCAAATGAAGGAGAGGAATCCTCAACTTATCCCAAATATCTCTCAAGTGGTTAGACCTCTCCAAGGTTACATAAGGAGGCCTTCTCATGGTGAAAGGTACAAGGAAGATTGAGAATTATACCTAACGTATGATCTCATAAGAAAGTATTGACAGTGGAGGTTGGGAAGTACATCAAATTTATGATCTCATGAGGGAGATTCCATCAAAGCAATCAGTGGATATTATTTGAGCAAAGGGGTTGGACAAGGAGAACTGGAAGAAGCTATTGCACCTTCATCCAAAGGATTGTAAGTACTTTTACTTGTTCTCATTAATAATCAATGCTTGGCCTGTTTCTTTCAAACTTATGCTTGTTCCATATGATTTTGTCTGCAGTAGATGGATCTATGTTTGAGCTAATCTCAGTAGAGTATAAATTCTTTTGTACCTTTGTTTGTCCTACAGAACCTATCAGGGAGCTCGGGCTCGAAGCTCAGCCAGGACTTTGCAAGGACAAATGTCGCTAATAAGGTACATATCTTTCTCTTCCTCTTTCATTGATTAGCTTGATTAGATCTAAAAGGAAGTCAGTTTCCATGTTAAGCACTTTTCTGTCTTGGACTTAGGAGTCTAGAGACCAAGAGGGAATCCACTTGTCCATAGGGGGATTCACCTACAACAACTACCCTTCTTTGCCTATGGCATGGACTAGTTGTCTTGAGGTTGGTCTTCCTTTCTTTGTCCCTTATTCTATGATTTAGAACTTCATTTACCATGCTTTTATTGTTGCATATTTTCATACTCGAACTCCTACTTATTCCACTACTTAAAATTCTACTTGATTTTGAAAGTGCATCAATAAGCTAATCCCAGTGAGGAGATGTCCAAAAAATTCATCTATGTTTGGATGTACATGTGTAGACCACTATGGTATTTTGGAACCGGGTGTCGTTCATAGTCTCTAATACCTAACTTTGAGCACAAGGTATGGAAGATGGTGTACTCCAGCACCATCTGGTTTCTTTCTTGATGCAGACTCATCCATCTCATGTACTGGTCGTCATAGTTTCCAACATGGTAGAATTCCTTCTTGAGGGCATCAACAAAGGCCGCCCAAGTGGGTCATATCCCAAATGTCATAGATTCATATTTGTTATGTCTCTCCTAGTAACGTTAACACCAATCTTTGACATGGGGAAAATATTCAATGAGAGCAAAGGTGATCTTTTCAGTGTCGAAAATTTTCGAATGGAGGAATACCCCTCTAATAGATTCAGCCATTTCTCCAAATCATTTGCATCAATCTATCCTTCCAATAAAGGGATATCAAATTTAACTTGTACATTGAAGGGTGTCGCACCTCTGAAATGGTTGCTTGTTGAAGGTGCATCACTTTCCATCGCCAGTTGTCGAAGGATCTGGGTGAAGGTGTCCATCATTTTGTTCTATTGTCACATAAGGGATTCCTTGAGCAACATCTTCAAATTATATCATGCTCCATCATCTCTCCTTTCTTTCACCAAGGGAGGTTGCTTGGGATGGAAAGAGCAGGCATCCCCAAGTGAAACTAACTCGAGACACAACTCTCTATACCCTAACCTCATCGAGGAAATGCACCCAAAAATAACAAGGAGCGGATCACTTTGATACCACTAATCCTGATTATATTGAGAACAAATTGAAACACACACAAAAATATAGCAGAGAGTACAACAATACAGTGAAACCTAACTTCTATTAACGAATAAAATAGTAGAATGTTAAAGAACACAAACTGGCTAGAATGGTGGTAACTTATCTCTGAAGTGAAAGAGATGTCGGTTACACTCATTCACAAAAAGATAATATAATGGGCCACAAGAATGGTCTTTTAACATAAAGCAAGAACCCTAAGGGTAAAAAACCCTAACCCTAGGAGGTGAAGCGCCAAAAGGTTTGTGGGCCCCGAGGTGATTAGTTGATGCGTCAACTTCCTGAGGGCACAAATTTTACATACAATCTCTATTTGGGGAATTTAGTAGCTATTTGGAAAGATCTAATCGAGAAATACAATTATTGGCAGGGCCTAAGCATGTTATGGCAATCTCGAGCACCCGAATGGCCAAAAAACATTGTTTAGGGACTCAAAATGGCCCCAGAAGTTTAGGAACCAAAAATCATAACAAAAATGACGAAGATGGAGAAACGTGATGAATCAGTGGAAGATGTGGGTGGCCACCAATATCCACCTAGATCAGTATGGGCAGAGAAAATGAGTAACTCCATGGATGATTTGCATTATCATGAGGCATTCATAAATACAATGTGAGGTGACCTTTGGTTTCATCTTCCAAGGGGTCCGAGTGACTCTTCTTATTCACCTACGACTCTTCATGTTTCTCCTAATATTTACAAAGTACCTCAGTCCCTAAGGATTAGGCATCTAACACTTGGAAACAAAAGGGATATTGTTTTATCACCTACTAGATATTATTTTATTCTATGGTTATGGTCAAAGTCTCCACCAATTACCCATTGCTCCAGGCTCGCTCGCTACAATAAGATGCCTACAATTACATCTTGAGAGATTAAGATGGTCGTGTGCCTTGTTCTTCCCATTTAAGGCCGCATAAGGGAGAAACTACAACTGAGGAAGAGAAGCAAACATCTGTTGAGGAATATCGAGAAGCAACAAGATCATGGAGTTATGTAAAAACATCAAGGCTCTAATACCACTGTCAGGCCTTGAACAACTCCGTGCAAAGTTGAATTTTACTAAAAAAAGACACATATAAATACATTTAGATATGACCCTTGGTTTCATCTTCCAATAGATCCGATGGTCGTTCCTATTCACCTATGACTCTTGATATTTCTTATAAATTAAATATTTACAATATACCATAATCCTAAGAATTAGATATCTAAAAAATTAAGCTTCCTTTTATTTTCGAAATAAAACACCATTTACATTGACAATATAAATGCTACTATTATTATATAGACAAAAATATATAAATACAATTCAATGAAACCAACACACAAAGTAAATACTACATTCCTTCCTTCCTTTACCTTAGTTAGAAGATAAAAAAACTAAAATATAATCTCCTAATATAATAAATTGACTCTCTATCTCCTATGGACATTTTTAAAATCCCTAGCCTTCACATTTGAAAGGTATGGAGACATGGACACAATATTTTCCATTACGATTTAAACTTGCCATGCATTATTAGATCTTCTCAATACAAGCTTTCACTTTGCAAAATTACATAGGTAACATGAAGTTGAATTCGGATGCATGTGCTATATCTTTTATGGTTAGCATTCTTTTTATATTATTGAGCTTCGTAGTCCCACTCTCTCGTTGTATAACAATTTCCTTCATCTCACATTCCATATATATCATAATTTCATTTCTTTTCTTTTTTTAAATATTTTTTTTAATCAATTTTAATCTAAATATTTTGATAACATTTAACAGGGAAATTTATAATATAAAATATTTTGATGATAAAAATAAAAAGGAAATTATACTCTTTTTCATTCATGTGTGTTCATTTTTATTATTATTCTTTTTACTTTTCCAAAAAAATATGGAAAAAATGTTTTTTCTTAATGTTTTATTTTCTACATTATTTTTTTTAGATGATAAAAATCATAAATGTTGTCTTAATTAAAATATAAAAGAGTACATTTTAAAGTAGTGCTATTTAGTTAATGGATTTAGTTTAGGTGGTTTGGAGGAATGATTGTTATTTTTATCACTAAAATTTAATTTTTTCAAATAACATGTTGAATTCATAACAAGTATATTGTTGTAATGTTAACCAACCTTATACTCTAAAAATTTTAAATTTAGCCTAAATACCATCCTCAAAATGAAAAAAAAATAAAATCATTTAAAATAATTGAACAAAGATATGAACAAAATTAAAATACTTCACTTTAAATTATATTAATATTTTATTGACTTTCAACATAGTTAAATATATTAACTCAAGGATCGCTATAACGTCCAACGTTATCCTTGTTGGTAGATCGTGCATTATAGTGCAATTAAACATTTCGGCCCCACTTTTTTGGGTAGATACATGTAATTTCAATTTTTGGGGGGTTAGATACATGTTTACTTTAATTTCAATTTTACTAAGATATGTGATAATTTAGGTTAAAATGGTGTGTTCTCAAAGTTGATTATTATAGGTTTATTATTATATTTGGGTGTAAAATTTGATTACTTTAATTTTCATTTTTATTATTTATTTAAGATATGTGATAATTTAGAATAAAATTGTGTGTTCTCAATGTTGATTATTATATGTTTAATGTTATATTT
>SNQJ01S0116035.1:0-27939 GCA_010110895.2 Picea sitchensis | reverse complement strand
GCCCTTCAAACAATTCTAGAAGCCCAGGATAACTTGATGCCTCCTGAGATTCCTGAGGAGGTAGTTGAACAAGAGACAGTTGCAGAAGAAGAATCTTCCCCGAACATTTTTGGACACTTCTCGGATATCATATTTCAAGATAACTTCGAGACAATACATCCCTACAATGCTAGGAGTAAGACAGCAAACAAACCTTCTCCCGAAAACACTATGACTTTTCCCCCGAAGCAATATAAACCAGCTAAGACTAAACAGAGTCATGTAAACCCCAGCTTAGATTATGATTTAGTTGAAGATCTTAAAAATTTAAGGGCTAACATTTCTATTTATGAGTTATTAAAATTTTTGTTTCTGCTACAAAAAATGTTACAGAACATCGCAGAGAATAGAAAAAATGGTAATTCAAGCAGTAACAAGGTTGTTCAGAACAAAGCCCCTCAGAAGACTTCCGCTAAGAGTAATCCTGATCCTCACAATAAAGGAAGCCTTCCTGTAAATAATGTAACAAATGTAGATAAATTAGCTTTAGAAACTGCGAGTAAAAAGCCACAAGCTTCCACACTTAGTACTCGCAGAAATGTACCTCCATTTTTGTTAACTTTCGAAATCTTTAATAGAAACGTGCACAATTGTATGGTAGACTTAGGAGCATCATCCAATGTGATGTCATGGTCTGTATGTCATAAGATTAACGTTGAAGTTGAACCATCCACTTTAAAGATCATCCAACTTGATCAAACTAGTGTTAAAGTCATAGGCGAATTAAGGAATGTGCTTATAAGATTATCGTCTAACCCCAAAGTTCATCAAGTTATTGATATTATTGTTGTGGATATTCTAGAAGTGTATGGTCTATTTTTAAGCAGGGACTGGTCGGAGCAGCTACATGGTTATTTCGTGACAGATTGGTCTCACCTGTGGCTTCCCGAGAATGGCAAGCCCAACAAAATCAAGGTAAATTATGAACGCTACCTTAAGTTCACGGTCACAGATTTGAATGATCCCAATGAACCATTTACACCTTCTACTGATTCACCCAAAATACAAGGGATGGATACATTTTTTGGCAATTTCATGGCCAATACTTCAGCTATCACCAACCCAGAACAACAGTTCGAGATTGTAGCATATATGCAACCAGCAGCTTCTACGCAATGGTCTCATGCACCAGATAAAAATCAAATTTGGTCTCTTTATTTTGACGGGTCAAAGTCCAAATAAGGAGTTGGTGCAGGTTGCGTTATTATTGATCCCTCAGGTAACAAAACCTTGATTGCATGTAGGCTAGAATTTGAATGTACTAATAACACAGCAGAATATGAGGCTTTACTGCAGGGCCTCAGAAAATCTTTAGATATGAACATTCAAAATTTGGCTGTCTTTGGCGATTCCGAAATCGTGGTTAGACAGGTAAGAGATTCTATCCACTATCTGTCTTTGCATCTTAAAAGCTACCAATCCGAGGTATGGAATTTAATGAATAAATTTTCTACTTTCAATATAAATTCTATCCCTAGATTGAATAATTCTGAAGTTGATCTATTAGCTAACGTAGCTTCTAAACTCTTTCCTGTAGAAGGCTTGTCCCCGAACGCATTCTCTGTTGAAATGTTGTTCAGGACATCCGTTCCCGACAACATCACAAATTGGAGAGTCTTCGACGACGATCAACAAATTATTATCTTCCTGCATATGGAAGAAACTTTTCAAGGCGCGATGATCGACGAATGCACTCACGGCGACAATTTGCGCGATTTCATGGTAATACCAGATCCGAGATCTCCTGAATCTTCATCGGACATGGTAAATTCGATCCCTAAATCTATAGTTAGAATAGAGAAATTTTACGATCTTCAAGATAAATTCAAAAAATTGGTCAACTGTAAAACCAATAGTTCCTCTTTATCATATGAAAAAGTAAATTTGGGAACTAATGACAATCCACAGTGCATTAATTTAGGGGTGGGGTGTTCTCAACAAGAAAAAGCTGCATTTGTTAAATTATTTAAGGAATTTAAAGATGTTTTTGCGTGGATGTATGATGACCTTAAAACTTTTGACCCCAACATCATACAACACGTCATTCCCATGAAACCCCAAACCTTGCCCTTTCAACAAAAATTAAGAAAAATGCACCCTAAGCTCGAACCAACCGTCAAAAAAGAATTAAATAAACTCTTGAATGCTAAGATAATTTTCCCAGTTAGGCACACGCAATGGGTTTCTAACCTTGTCCCTGTCCGGAAGAAAAGTGGAGAAATTCGACTATGCGTCGATTTCCGAAACCTTAATACAACGTCTAATAAAGACAACTACCCTGTCCCACCCATGGAACAGATCCTTCAACAAGTATATTGTTATGAGAGGCTATCTTTATTGGATGGTTTCTCAAGGTACAACCAAGTCCTGATGTCTCCTCCAGACCAACTTAAAACTACCTTCCACACTCCATGGGGCACCTACGCTTACAGGAAAATGCCCTTTGGACTGATTAATGCCGGTGCCACTTTCCAGAGAGCGATGTACATTTCTCTCCGAGGCTTAATCAATCAATTCGTTGTAGTTTACTTAGATGATGTTACTGTATTTTCCAAAAACAAAACCAATCATCTAGCTCATTTAAGAGTTGTTCTTCAGCGATGTCGTAAATACGACATTTCCTTAAATCCTAAAAAAACCATCTTCGCAGTAGAACAAGGTAAACTCTTAGGATTCATTGTGTCAAGCAAAGGGATGATTATCGACCCTGAAAGGACTCAGGTCATCTCAAAACTCCCCCTTCCTACATCCAAAAATTTTATGCAATCTTTCTTAGGCCAGATAAACTTTGTCAGGAGATCCATCCCCAGTTTCTCCGAAATGGCCAAACCTTTACAAAATTTAATTAAGAAAGACGCACAATATCATTGGGGACCCTTAGAAAACCAAGCTTTTAATGCAATAAAAAAGGCCATAATAGACGCTCCTTCTCTCATGAGCCCCAAATTTTTGCAAGACTTCACGCTCTACACTTTTTCTTCCGATCGCTCCTACGCTGCAGTCCTAACTCAAAAGAACGCCGAAAACAATGAAGTACCCATTGCCTTTATGAGCTCTACTTTCAAAGGCGCGAAACTTAATTACCCAGTGGTAGATCAACAAGCCTACGCTATTTTCAAAGCAGTCAAGCACTTCCGATCTTATCTTTTGAAATCCAGGACCAAAGTTATCGTCCCTTACCCAACCGTCAAGAATATGTTAGTGCAAAAAGAATTAGGCGAAAAGAGGGTGAACTAGGTTACCTCCTTACAAGAGTACGACATAGAAATTACCCCAGCTCAGATAGTGAGAGGCCAAGGGTTATGCAAGTTAGTTGCTGACTCAGCAGCAGGAAAACAAGAAGAAAATGATAGGTCAAACCTAGGACAACACAATCAAAATGCAATCTGTTGTGCACAAAACTCTGTCAGTCCATGGTATGACGATATAAAATTCTGTCTTGAACATGGGTCATCCCCCCGTCACCTGGATCCCACTAAAAGAAGAGCGTTAAGATTAAATTTTTCCTCCTTTCATTTGATTAATGGTATTCTGTTTCGTCAAAATTTTGATGGAGTACTAATGCGTTGTCTTGAGAAAGACGAAGCATAAAACGTCTTACTAGAGTTGCATGCAGGAGAAGCTGGTGGGCATTTTGGTGGTGACACCACTGCCTATAAAGTTTTGAGAGTTGGTTATTACTGGCCCACACTTTTTAGAGATGCCCATGCCTTGTGTCACAAGTGTATTATTTGTCAAAAAACATCAGGGCAGTTACAGAAACCAGCCTTTCCTTTGCAGCCTGTCGCTGTAGACTCCCCTTTTCAGTAGTGGGGCCTTGATATTATAGGTCCAATCAATCTTCCATCCTCACAGCAACATAATTTTATCATAACAATCACAGATTATTTCACCAGGTGGTCTAAAGCTGCCACATTAAGAACTGTGAATACTAGTCAGGTAATTGCCTTTTTAAATTCGAATATTATCACTCGTTTTGGTATCCCTGACTGTTTAGTATTCGATAACGCTTCTTATTTTTCATCTCTTGAGATGAGAAACTTCTCTCTAGAAAAAGGAATTAAGTTGAAGTATTCTGCCAGCTATTACCCTCAGTGAAATGGATTGTTAGAATCAACAAATAAGAATTTGATTAAAATTATCAAGAGAACGGTATCTGAGAATCACAAAAACTGGCATAATGCGTTGTTAAACGCAATTTGGGATGATAGGGTAACACCAAAAACTATTGTAGGTAACTCTCCCTTCTTTCTCGTTTATGGCAGAGAAGCGATTCTACTGCCACATATTCTTCTTCCCTCACTACAACTATCACAGAAAATACAGGAAGAAGATTGTCCCCCTTTGGAAAATCGAATTAACGCTTTAATGAAGCTAGAAGAGGTAAGAGCTTAAGCTAAACGTAAGTTAGATCAGCATCAACTAGTGGTCAAGAGCTGGTTTGATTCTAACTCTGCCTCTGATAGGAACTTCGAAGTAGGTGACCTTGTCTGGAAATGGGACAAACCTCATGAGGGAAAGGGAGAGCACACGAAATTTCAGAACTTATGGCTTGGACCGTTTTTAGTTGCTGAGAAATTGGGTCCCAGCTCTTTCTAATTACAGATTCTAGAGGGGCAGCCAGACACCTATCCAGTGAATGCCCAAGCTCTGAAAAGATATTTCGCTTGATGAAAACCCTGTGTATACTGTGCACATATTTTTCTTTTGTTTGCTTTTCTTTTATTGTTTTGGTTTTGATTTTTTTTTCCCTTGCGCTTATCAGTTTTTGTTTTTGGAAATACACATACCTGATTTTTGAACTATTTAGACAAAGAAAATAGAAAATTCTTTCATAGAAATGACTGCTAAAAAATTGTGTAAACATCAATTATATACTTCTGAAATTTACATCTTTGTTGAGAAAAAACTATTGTTTGAAAGAAGTTAACTGATTTCTATCTGTGAGTAAAGCCTGTCACGATCATATATTATCTTCTTACGTTGTCCCTGTTCCTTAAGGGAACGACTCAGAAGATGTATCCCTGCTTTAGAAGTTTGTTTCTGTAAATAAACCATCTCTAGATCTTAATGAAGGACAGTTCTAAAAAATTATGTTGAGGTCTGTAAAAATATCATAATTTTCAGCGTCACCCCGCTCAATTTTATATCTTTCAAAAAAACAAATAAATCATTAAAAGAGTTGTGGGGAGTGCTTGTAAACCCGTCGGGATGCTGAACAGGTCTGCTGACAGCAGGTAAATGCATGCATGATTCCAAGACAACTTCGTCGAGGTACTGAATAGGCCCGCTGGCAGCGAAGCAATGTCGGGTATATGAAAATTAGTAAGTATGAAACCTCTTAACCTTAACATGTCCTTTATTCTGATCTGGAACTTCTTGGCAGGATACCGATATCATAGTGCGTTAAATGGAAACCCTATCGAGGCTATGAATGCCTGCTGGCAGTAGTGGCCCTGTCAATAGTATTGGAGATTTTATCTTTAATATCGTGGCTCGCTTGTATTAAGATTGTTATCAGTCTTCATCCTTTAAACACTGCTGGAATATTTGATTAATAATGATGTTTAAACAATTTTCTGGTTGTTTTTGAGTTTGAATTATTCTTGTTATCATAATCTGAATTTGTTCTTTTGGCAGAGATAACTGCTTCTACCAGTGTGTCACCATTTTTGGTAGCCATTTCGCATTTTTATCCTATCCTTATAAGCTGCCTGCACAAGTGTTTTGGAACCCTTGATTCTCATCACAATTTTTTGGATAAAACGACATGATTATCTTGCGCATCTGCACACCTACCTTTTGTTCTCGTTTTCACGACTGCAAGCGTAAAAAATTTGATTTCGAAGTCACGTCAATGGCATTAAAATCAACACTGGATTATTATGGTCACTCTTTTCTATGTGTTCATTGCATTTCCAATTTAATTATGGTCGCACAGTTAGCAAGACGCCAAAAACCTTTACTCATTTGACATTTTTTTGTTGTTAATATGATTTCATTTTTATGAGACTATGATGGTATTCAAATGATTATGATCGAGTCTTTGATTCAATGGTGGTTTGATGTTCTATTACTTTTGATCGAATTCAATGGGTTCATAACAATGCATTAACATGGTGATTAGATCCTTAATTCAATAGTTTCATACAATTCATAGGTTTTATGGTCAAATCCTTATTCGAAACATTGTTTTGATTTTAAAACCATACAAACACTATGCTTGTGCAAATATTTGGGTCGAATTACCATAGTTTTCATTAATTGTTTGAATGGCATTGTTTTTAACATATACCAATAATGATTTGAATCACCTATGCACTGTCAATTGTACATATGGATATGACTATTTTGCATGAGTTGATTTCATTCCACCACCTTCGCACACTTAGGCATTAATGTCTGCCTTCTATCCCGGGTCACCTCTGTTGGTTTTGGGGAAATCCTTGAGCTTTCGATCCTGCGTTTATCCTATCCAAACCCTTTCCCATTTACCCAACTCACTGTGTGCCCTTGCCTATGGCACCTATGGTGCACATAGAGCCTAATGGAAGCCAAACACTCGTGCTATTCGACAATGCTCGTGAGGATTTGGAAAATAGTTGTTGGCTGTTGTTTATTCAAAGATTTGAGGGTTTCAACCTTTCGGTAGCCCAACAGTTTGCCTTCACGTTTGATGGATGTAGGGATAAGGTCGGAGATATCCAACTCGATCTAAATGAGGAATTCCTCAGCTCGTCTACAGGCTTACCAGCTACAGGGAAAAGATGGTTTAAGAACTCCAAAGTAGACGAGGTGTCATGGCCACTACTATTCACATCGAGAAATATTGGTAGCTGTGATAGAGGTATGCCTGTAGCTACCCTCAAACCCAGGTGGCATGATCTATTGGCAATTGTTAAGCAGTTTGTGACTTGCAAAGGTTGTTATGGTTTGGTATTTCTATATCATTTTCGGTTATTGATGAATTTTATAGACTACCCTCTCAACATGCCCCACTATCTCCTACGCAGTCTTTACAAAATGTCCAAATGATTTAAGCATGAGAAGGCTGATAGCATCCTTTTCCATCACTGCTTGATCAAAGTCATTATCGTTCATCATTTGAGCCTTAGTGGTGATTGTTGGCAAGCCTTCCTATCAAGGAATGGCTTTGCCACCCCGAGTGTGTTCTAATGGATAAATATGTGGTCACTGAAACACTGGTTGAGCCAGTCGTGCCACCTCCTACCTTTTTTCCCCCTGTCAAACCCTCAAATTGCCTCGACATGGACCTACCCAATACCATGGCCGACCAGTGTGCTAAAGACAATACTAAGGTCGTCAAGAGGCCTGTGAGGAAGAAAGTCAAAGGTGATATTGTTGTCAACAATAAGGGAAATAAAAATGCACGATGGATATCGAGATGTGCTCGGAACAAGCCCAAGCAGAGCACTGGCCAAAAAACTATCGTCTTGAGCGAGGATTCAAACTCTGATATTGAACGCTTCCTAGTTGAGGAATACCCTTACTCTCGTGGCCTCTGCTCTATGGAACCCTATGACTATGTTTCCAACTTACCTCTGTGCCTCAAGAACAATCCTAATTTCCTGGGGATTAAGCTTCACAGTGACACCCCTGGTAACTTGAAAGAAACCTCCCCTGTAATGCCAAGGCCCGATCAATCACCGTGTACCCAATGCAATTCTTGGCTTGAACGTTACTACATGGATGTTCCACTGTTGCAATCTAAGATTAAATCATTAGAGGAATGAGTTATTGTGCTATCAAAGGAGAACGACGGGCTACAAGCCAACGAGAAGAAACAAAAAACCTCTAATTCAATTGTCTTCAGAAATGTCGAGGCAGCAACGGCCTTTGTCAATTCAAAGTTATCATGCTCGAATCATTTTCCAATTTCCCAGGTATGTATTTCAACATCGATTTTGTTTTATGAGTTGGTTTGAATTAGTATGACCAATTGGGTTTTCTTTCAATTAGTTATGTTCGTTTTAATAGATTCAAAACGATTCTGTTATTTTCGTTTTACCAAAAATGATATCGTTATGAATCATGTACAGAAGATTTGTTTGCTAAAATCGAGTATAGTTATGTTCTAGATTGATATGATTTTGTTGTTCTTAGATTGTGTCGGCTCTGAGTTAGCTTGATTCGGTTCTGTTTGGTTTGATTTTGAAACGATTCTGTATGTTTGAATTAGCATAGTCTTTTATGTATGCAGTGCATCAATATCAAAGATTAGTTTGATAAATACAATGTAATCTACTGATTCAAAAAAACAACTCTGTTAGTTTTGGATTTAAAAACGATTTTGTTAAGTTCTGAGTCGACATATAATATTGTGTTTGTATTAAATGAACATGAAAGATTTGCTTGATCGGTTATAGTCTATTTTGTTTGAGATTGATTCAATAATGATTTCGTTGATTTCGAATTATCAAAACAACTCTGTCTGCTCTGAATTGGTAATAAAAAGTGTTTGACAGATTGCATATTTCCCTATTACCATTCGGTTAATTAAACATGATTTATGTCTGTTTCAAATTGGCATAAAGATTTGGTTACTTCTGGCATGAACGATTTTTTTTTTTTTCAATTAGTAATTAAATATTTGTGCATATTTCCGATCATATTCATGAGTGGAGGAGGCGAATATGCTTAATCAAATTTCCCCTTCCTGATCAACTATTGGTCGTGTGGTTTACCAAATCACTCATTGGTCCTATAGCCCGTGATGTTTCAATGGGTGGTGTCATCACTGAAGAGTAGACGATTAGTCGTGCTCAATATCTGGATCTCATTTATTCACAAAGAAGCACACTATATGACTTGATCCCTGATGCTCCTCATCCATCTACGAATCCTACCCCAACACCTCCAATAGCCTCTCATGTTGTTGATGGAGTGATTGGTACCTTTCATGATGAGACTTATTATAAACAATCCAATCATGTGAATCCAAAATATACTGCTCTAATGTACAAAATACTCCTAATCTGACTCCTTCCCTTGATAAAACATCTAAATTTAATTCGGTTCAATCCACACCTACCGGTAAAAATCAAAATAAAAAGAAAGGAAAGGGTAAGAATAAGGAGGACAAAAATAATAACCAATAGTCCAAGAAACCCAATACACAGCCTATTGATGAAAAAGATAAGTGTAAACCTCGTTATCCTCGTCTTATCTGTGGTGAGGATCATTATACGAAAGATTGTCCATGACATGCTGAGGTTACTAAGTTCTTGCAAGGGACCGGGACAGCTCCTACACCCGCCGTCTTTTCACAACCTTTTCCTTCTCAGCAACAGACCCAATTGGTCATTCATGACCAACCTTCTCCACCTACCACATCTTATGTACTTATGTGTACTAGTGACTCTAAGAAGAATGAAGTTGCAGTTGCAACTCGAGCCAAAGATTATTCTCCTTAGAAAGATAAATTTGATGATTTAGCTCCTCCGTTGGTTCAAAATCCTCCCTCAAATTCACCTCCAAACAATCATCTTCATCTCGAATGACTAGGCCTAGATACAATTCTTCATCCTCCTCCCAAGGGCGTTGTTCAAAAGTCCTCATTTAATATAAACACACGCGCTTCCCAAAACTACAGTATTGTAGAAGACCTTGCGCAAGCATCCTCTGCAATGTCGACTCTTGAAGTTCTTCAAAGTTGTCCTACTCAATGGAAGGCATTGTTAAATGATATTGGTGGAATTGATCCTACCGATACTAATTTAATAATATTTGACTTGGAAGATCCAAGGCTTCCTCCTCAATTAGCGTTTCAGATACAAGTTGTTTTGGAAAATAAGAATATTTGTCGAACCATTATTGATGAAGGAGCCTTGACTTGCATTATGTCCGTTACTTCTTAGAAATAAATTATCTCTCCTTCCCTTACTAAGTCGCACAATACTCTTAAATAATTTAATTGCATAGGTTTTAAACCTTACGGATTTCTTACGTCGTTGTCTATTATGTTAGAAGGTAAGGTGGTTAATGTTGAGGTTGAGGTATTTGATGCACCTCTCGATTACAACCTTCTACTTGGATGTAGATGGATTGATTCCATGCACGTAGTTGTTTATACTCTTTTCTGTGTGTTACGTTTCCCACACCAAGGAAAAGTCATTACTGTTGATCAACTGGACTTCTTTAATTATGATTCACGTACTAGAAATGTACCTTTTATCTCGAAAACACCTCCTGGTTATGAGAATGTCGGCGTGGGTCTTTTAAAATATTCAACCTTGACGGGAACATTTCCTATTCCGCCACCCGATATTCCTCCTCCTTTTGTCACCTCGATTAGCATGATATTGACCTATGTTTATGAAACCACTGAGTCTTATGACCCACAAATAGTACCTAGCTCTAGTGACTGTCTTCGTTACAATGACTGAATGCCTTTAAGTATGATGGAATCAACTTATCAAGTTATTCAATCGGCAAATCCTTATTCTCCTTCTCTTGGTGATACATCTCCTTATCCGTTCCACATGATATTTCCTACTAATGAGATGATCATGACGGTCATGTCTATGGAAGATACTCCATGGGATGATGGGAATCATCGTTCTATTCTCTTCCTAGAATGTGAGACCATAGAGAGTTACCAACGGATTTTGGCTCCGTCTACCGTTGTTATTTCTTTTATTCCTGAGTCAACACACAATGTTTTGTATGAAGGGAATTTGAGTAATATTTCACCTACCATTCCTCTTGACATATCGATTAAACCTGGAGTTGTGGAAAATGTTCATATCGATGCCTCATGTTCTACTGATGAGGTCTGCACTTATAAATCCCTTTTCCAATAATTTTTTGAAGTTTTTTGCCTGGAGTTATGAAGAAATGTCTGGTATTGATCCTGATATTGTTATGCATGAGATTGAGACTTACCCAAACGCTATACCCGTTCGACAGAGACTTCACCCAATACATCCATGTAAAGCCACTGCTATTAATATTGAAGTTGAAAAACTTCTTAAAGTTGGCTTTGTCTATCCTATGGCTTTGACCGATTGGGTGTCCAATATTGTTCCGGTTAACAAAAAACAAGGCACAATCCACGTTTTTGTAGATTATAGGGATATAAACAAAGCTTGTCCCAAAGAAAATCATCCAACCCCTTTCGTTGACCATATTTTTGACAACTGTGCTGGGAGTGAAATATTCTCCTTGATGGACGGTTTCTCCGGCTATAAACAAAACATTATTTTACTCACAGATCAACATAAGACTGCTTTTATTTTCCCTTCAGTAACCTTCGCATACCGGAAACTACCTTTTGGTCTAAAAAATGTTTGTGTGACTTTTCAGTGCGCTATGTCTTACATTTTTCACGACATTAAGCACATCATACAACCCTATCTAGATGATCTATCGGAGCATTCCATGCATCGTCAAGATAACCCAACACATCTACAGACCATTTTCCTATAATGTCGTTATTATCACATATGTTTGAATCCACACAAATGTGTTTTTTGTGTAGAATCTAGATGACTTCTTGGTTTTATCATGTCTATAAATGGGATTAGGGTAGACCCCTTGAAGGATGAGGATATTCTCAATTTACCTCCTCTTTCCACACTTCGCCAACTCCAAAGTTTGCAAGGGAAGGGAAACATTTTACTTCGATTCATTCCCAACTACACTAAATTAACGAAAGGATTTATTCGTCTTCTCAAGAAAGGTTACGAATTTGTATGGGATGACACTTCCAACAAATATTTTGAAGCTTTGAAACTCACCTTAACCCGTACACCATTGATGTTTCCACCTGATTATAGTCGAGATTATTTTTTTTACTTAGTTTCTTCAGACTCTACCATTGCTATGGTTTTAGTCCAAGAGGATGATTCACATGATGAACATGTTATATACTATTTGAGTCAGAGTCTCATGACTACTGAAACCAAATATTTACATGTGGAGAAAATGGCCTTGGCAGTTGTTCAAGTTGTTCAACGTTTTCGTCACTACATCTTATTACGTCGAACCACAATCATTTATGATTACAACCCCATGCAACATATCCTTACTCGACAATTGTTGGGGGTCAAGTACTCTAAATGGATAGTTATTATCTAGGAGTTTGATTTGGAGTTTGAACGTGCCAAGTCAAAGAAGTATTTGGTTTTTTTTGAATTGATATGTGACCTTCCCTCTACTAAAACAGAAATTGTGGAAAAATATTCCTTACCTGACAAATCCCTCTTTTTGATCAGTTTTGACGACATATGGTACAAATATATTATCATTTATCTCCAGACCCAAACTTTTCGGCCAGATATTTCTAGTACAGATCGTCATCGTATCTGGTATCAAGCCCATCAATACATTATCCTTAGTGATACCCTTTACCGTCATTGTATTGATTCCATATTTTGATGATGTCCCACCTACGATGAAGCTGAGAAATATTTGAATGAATTTCACTATGGAGCATGTGACAATCATGTGTCTAGGTATGCCACTGCCCAAAATATCTTACGAGATGGTTATTTCTGGCCTTCATTGTTTAAGGATTGCATTACTGCCGTCTAGAAATGCCACGCTTGTCAAAACTACAACAATAAGATCCGATCTCACCCTACTCCTCTTCACCTTGTAGTTTCCATTGGTCCATTCTCTAAATGGGGTATTAACTTCATGACATGTAACCCTCACTCGAACGAGGGACATGGATACATTATTGTAGCTATGGATTATTTCACTAAGTGGGCCGAGGCGATGCCTACATTTGATAATACCAGGAAAATTGCAAAGTTATTCATATTCAATCATATCATTACTAGATTTGGTGTAATACACTAGGGTAACGTTAGTCTTATGATTTATCCAATACACTAGGGTAATTAAGAAGGAGTTAAGGAGTGAAGTTTCTGGTTTTAACATCTTGCAACCAGAGAAATGTCAGGGAAGGATTCAATTTTGCAGAACTTTTTGGGTATCAGTTTTTTTGATGATGTTGCATGAGGACATGCAATACCTTCATCATGGGGGAAATGTTGAGTCTCCATTTTGACATGTTTAATGTCCTATATTACCTTGTATCCAAGCCATTTTTTCCTATGTTATAAGACTATACTTGACTGTTTCCTCCAAAATCATACTTAATGACCTTGTTCATGTACAGAAGAGGTAACTTATGATTAAAGCATGTTTTGTTTAATTTTCTTGAGTTAATTTGATTAAAGTGTTCTATTTTGTATAATCCTAAAGGTTTGACTCATGAGCAACCTATCCTGATATGTCAGCGTTCTGGTACCACAATTCATCGTGCAATCTGGTACTAAGTCTATTCTGGTACCCAAGGCAATTTTGATCTGGTACTATCTTCTCCACATGCATTCCGATACCAAGTCATGCGCTATTCCAGTACTATCTTCTCTGCATCCATTCCGATACCCAGATTCGCGACTGTGTGTATTACGGTACCAAAACCTTTGTTTCTAGAATGCATCAGTTGGACCAGTATGATGATGAATATTTCGAGAAGGAAGTTAGACCGAAGTTTCCAAATCCTTTTTTTAGATCACGATAGACTCCATCACTCATGCACTTCGTGTCATGAGGATGGAGTCGATTCCTAGAGATTCGATGTAAATACCAATTGTAATATATTTAAAACTATTTAATGTTTATCCATACATATTTATAGTATTGGCTTACCTTCTATATAAGGGATGTTGTATAGACGATAGTGTTTGTGGATAATAAGGAATGTAATAAAATAGTTTGTCAGAACCATATGTATGAGGTGAAGGAATGTTGATCCAATTTACCAGCTGAAGTAATACAAAATATCTATTATGAAAATTCCTAAGAATGAGTAAAACGTTTTAGTCTGTTATTTTCTTAAGAGGTTCCTTGTTGGTTTGGCAAGGGCCCACCGCCCCAACCAAGGTAAACCTCCCTGTATATGCTTTGTGTGACTGTGTGAGTGTTTTACAGTAGTGTGTTGTCAATGATTTCTTAATCCATTTCAAGAGTTCAACATTAAGTTATTTGTTTCTGAATTGGTGTGAGCAGTCAGGTACTAGGCCAAATAGATATTTCCTTCTCAAATATTGGAGATTGCCATTTAATTTTTTGAAGTGTGGGATTGGTTAAGAAAATGATATTTTGAGTTTATGATTACAGTAGTTTTGGTACATCAAGGAACCATAATACTTTATATCGCATATTCATGTCCCATAATGAATTCTCTCAGTTTTGATGATTGTTCCTTGTACTGTTTTTGTTTGAATTGAGCAAAGTTGGAATTGATTTTGATTTCAAGAGTGAATGGAGTTGATTGTTAATTACTATTTTGATTTCTATAGGAAACAAGCTTCTTAAGTTCATCTCTCTAATTCATAAGCCTAGAATGAATAGACTTGTTCCCTAAGATAAAACCTTGTTGGTTGACTGTTTGTTTGAGAAGTTTCATTATCAGTTTTCTCTTCTAAGTTCAAAGGTGTTTGAAGTATTCAGAAATATTAGAAACAAAGTTTTATGTTATTAATTATTTCCTATATACAAAAGACATAGGTAGGTTACCTGTTCTCAGAACATATACTGTAACAACTCTTTTGATTACGAATCCCAGATTGACATATAAATGAGTGTAAGATATACATTGAACATATTTATACACCAATAGTTTGGCGTCATTGTCGGGGAGTTGTAAATGGTAATAGGTAGCATTTTGAGTTTTTTATTGGCTTGATGAAGTTTGATTTGGATTTAAGGACAATCTGAGGGCGGAGAGAAGACGGTAAAATGAGAGGTAAGAACCTACACATCCACTTTGGTGGGGTTTCTCCAAAGTCAGGTTGTCCTCGTACCTTTGATAATTATAAATATGTGTTTTCTTTTTACTGGAATTTCTTTTATGAGTAAGTATAGGGATAATAAAGGTAGATTTTATTGCTTCCAAAGTTTCAGAAAATCTAGAAAAACAAACAACAACCCCCCTCCCCCACACTAATTCATCTAAAAATCGTGCAGGAACAGTTCTCAGGGGAGAGAGCTCAAAGGAAACAATTGAAACATTAGCCAAGGGAACTAAATATGAAGCCATTGTTCAAATTGAAAGCATAAGACAAAAACAAAAAGGATAATCATTGGTGACTCCATCAAAGAAAGAAGTTGGGAAAGAAACAAAAGTAGTAATAAAGGAGGTTGGATCTGTCATTGGAGAACCACACAAAACCTTGGAACTGCTAGAGATACCAAATAATCCAATGGTCGAACCATCACTCAGTGAAGAGACATCACCACTTCCTTACAGACTGTTCGGAGATATGGAAGAAGAAGAGGGAAATGCATCTAATGAAACAGAGACATTTGGATTCCCCATACTGGATATCGCAAGAGACTTTGCTATGAAGAACATTCCATTGTCCTCACTACCACACTTCCATGGCATGTCAACAGAATACCCTGACTCATTTTTTTTTGAATTTGACATATTGTGTAGGAGTTATAACTACACTGACAATGCTCAAAAATTAAAAATTTTCCCAGATACACTTAAAGATTCAACACTAATGTGGTTTATGATTCTAGGAGAACACATTATTTTTTCTTGGGATGGTATGAAGGAGACCTTCCTCCAGAAATACCAAGATTACTGCAGACCTAGGGATGCTAGGAATGATATATTTAAAATGCAGCAATCTGAAGAAAAAAGCTTGGAATATTACTTAGAGAGGTTCCTATACAACTACCAAAAGACTAAGAAGTTTTCCTTAGACACGGATACAGTTAGGAAAATATTTCTAAAGGGTGTAAGGGATGATTGTATTGAATTGATAAACCTCATGAGTTTTGGAGATGTGTACCAAAATCCATTTGCGGATATAATAGAGTATTGTAAAAGATACTCCCGCAGTCAAGCCAAAATGGGAAAAAGTGTAAGGGATCCTACAAATAGAATTGTTAAACCCACATCAGGAGGTGTCACTAGGATTGAACTCGGAAATCTATTAGAAAACTTCAAAACAGATATCCTAAACACCATTAGTTCCCAACTTGATACTATGAGAATTAAAAGAAAACAAGAGGAAGAAAATGTTGCGTTGGCAATTTTCTGTCATAAGTGTAGGAAAAAGCACCCTGAAAAGGAGTGCCCCCTTAACATTATTGAAATCTATAGTCTCTAAATAGAGGATAATCCTACTAACGAGTGCCCTTATTTACCTGGACTTAAGGCCATATTCAAGGGAGGAGGAGAAATTGAAACATCGTACCCTCCTAGGAGACCATGGAGACAACAAAACCCCAATATGTTTGTAGACCCAACTACAAAATACCCACAAAAACAATGGATACCTCCCATGTCTTATCCTCAATGGTCACCACAATAGACACAAACCCAACCTTGGCAACAAGGGTGGAGAGGACCTACATATGGGAATGTTCCCTTCCAGCCAACAAATTTTCCCACCTATCCACAATACCCTTCAAATATTTCCCAGCTCCTTCTAGGATTTAATCCTCCTGCTCTTCTTCCACCTCCACAATTGTAGCAACAACTTGCACTACCTATGAATCCAAATATGCAGCAACAAATGAAAGCTTCACCCATTCAAAACCCTCCTCAACCTACCCCTATTCCTGCACAACCCATCCCTAATCCAAATAACAGGCCGACACAACCTGTACAAAACATTGAAGTACAAACCTTCCTCACTTATGTAATAATGCCAGCTCCATTTAATGGAATTGAATTAATATCAGGGAGGGTTGTAAATAAAACAAATCCTACTATGGTTATCCAAGAAGAACAAGTATATAATCACACAAATCAAGAAGAAGAAAAAATAGATATTCAAACAGTTCAAAGAGAAGAACAAATCACTAATCCATTAAATGAAGAAAGAAACACCCTTTTACAACAAGAATCTCCTTCTCCCAACTCCCTTACAACAAAAATACCTCAGAAAACAAATCCTCCTTATCCAGAAAGGTTACTTATAAAGAAATACGAGGAACCTCTGAGATATAATCTAGAGACTGAACTTAGAAATATATGTGTGAAGATCTCACTACTACAGGCCATCAAGGACATACCTATATATTCTAAAATTGTAAGTTACCTTTGAATTAAAAATCCATGGATAAAGAGGAAGGAGCCTCCTATCATATAGGTGGTGGGACAGTTGTTAGAGTTTATAACAGAAATTCCATCCAAGTACAGTGATCTAGGGAACCCAGTGGTAACCATAGAAATTAATGGTGTTTCTTTACCTAACACACCGATTGATCTAGGAGCATCAATATATGTTATGTTAGTAAACACTACGAAAACACTGCAACTAGGTCACCTAAGAGAAACACAAACTTTGGTGGAACTTGCAGACAAATCAGTCATCACCCCAACATGAAGTTTAGATGATATAATAGTTACTTTTGCCTCTTGGGAATACCTTGTGGATTTCTTAGTGATTCATCCCAAATCCTCCAAACCAGGACACCCAGTAGTACTCGACCGACCTTGGTTGGCCACTACTGATGCACTTATTAGTTATCAATTTGGAGAGATGACAATTTCCAATGGCACTCAAAGTCAAAAACTTATCCTTTTTCCCCCCACCCAACTAGCCACTGAAGATCCTCTCTAGTTGGAGAATCCCTATGGGGAGGAGGACTGCACTCATCCCTTGTTGACACTTGAACAAGTAAAAGGAGTACAAGAGCAAACTGAAGAACAAATTTTAAGTCTATTCTTGGATGATTCAGCATGCATTGAATATCCTCAATCTTTTCCTAACTACATGCATATCTTTAGCCCCGAATTTCAAGAAATTTGGCACCCTTCCACCTCTACAGTAGCCACCGTTTCACAAATAGATGAAGGGAAAGAATCAGTTGTTCAAGCTGTTGAAATCAGTCCTAGAAATTCTTTGTATATAAATGTTATCTTAGAAATAGATCAACAATAGAAGTTGATACAAATGATTCAAGGGCAATCTGATGCTTTTCATGGGATTACTTTGACATGAAAGGGATCCACCTAGACACCTGTATGCATCATATTTACACTAATGATCAGATCATACCTATTAGGTAGCCCCAAAGAAGAATGAATCCGGCCTTGAAATATATAGTGAAAGAAGAAATCTAGAAACTCCTGCAAGCCAATTTCATTTACCCTATATCAGATAGCAAGTGGGTCTCCCCATTAGTTATTGTACCTAAGAAAAATGGGAAATGGAGAATTTGTGTGGACTTTTGAGAATTAAACAAGGCTACCTATAGAGACTATTTTCCCTTTCCTTTCATAGATCAAGTCTTAGACACTTTGTTTGGGAAGAAGTATTTTTCTTTCTTGGATGGGTTTAGTGGTTACTATCAAATCCAAATTTCACCAGAAGATCAGGATAAGACCACATTTACCTATCCCTGGGGGACCTATGCCTATAAGGTTCTTCCTTTTGGTTTATGTAATGCCCCTTCTACCTTTCAAAGGGATTTCTTGGCTATGTTCTCTGATTTGACCCATGACTGTGTGGAAGTCTACATGGATGACTTCACGATGTACAGGGATGATTCCAAACAGGCATTGGATAATTTGCAGAAAGTACTAGTTAGGTGTAAAGAGACCAACCTTTCACTCAGTCATGAAAAATCTAGAATGTTTCTCACTGAAGGAATTTTTCTAGGTCACCACATCTCCGGTACAGGAATAAGAGTAGACCCTTCCAAGACTGACATTATTTCCCAAATCAAGATCCCTAGCTCACAAAAGGAAGTCAGAAGTTTCTTAGGGCATGCTGGTTATTATAGGAGGTTCATTCAAAGCTTTACAAACCTAGCTTCCCCCCTATTCAAACTATTGACAAAACATGTTGAATTTTTTTGGACTGAGCAATGCCAAATATCCTTTGAAATATTAAAAACAAAGCTGTCAACTGACCTTATTTTGAGAGGACCAAACTGGTCTTCCTTTTCATATTTGCACAGATGCCTCAGAAGCCACTTTGGGAGTTGTCTTAGGACAAAGGGAAGGACATATTCCTTATAGTCACTGACCAAGGAACACAATTCACTTCAAATTTCGTCAAGGCTCTTACTGAGCAGTATAGGATCAAACACAGAAAATAGTATACCTATCACCCCCAAGAAAATGGCAAAGTAGAATCAACCAACAAAGTGATAGAGGCCATCCTCACTAAGACATTTTAGTTGCATCACAAACACTGGGATGATAGGTTTCCTGAGGCCTTGTGGGCCTATAGGACAGCTTGGAGAAATACAACAGGCCATACAACCTATGAGTTGGTGTATGGGAAGTAGGTACTACTTCCCATAGAGTTTCAGGTAAAATCCTTTAAAACTTCCATGCAATTAGGAATGGATTTGAATGAAGCTATAACACAGAGGCTATTACAATTAAATGAGCTTAATGAGATAATGCAGGATTCTCTACAAAGAACCACCCTAATACAAGAGCAAAGGACCAAATAACACGACAAATACATCAAAAAGAAGTTCGTTCAGTCAGGTGATTGGGCCCTCCTATATGCTAGTAGATTCAAAAATTTTAAGGGTAAATTGTCTACTAGATGGTTGGGGCCCTATGAGGTTGATACAGTTTATGACAATGGTTCAGTAAGGATAAATACCATTGATGAAAATCATACTTCCTTTTTCATAAATGGGCATCGACTGAAGGTTTATCATAAGCCTCTATCAAAAGAGGATTTTGTCAAAAATGTTCTTTAGAATTCCAAAATGCAACTGGTAAGCAAGAGGGTTTCTCCTCCTACTGACCTACCACAGTAAGTTCAATTGTATAAATTAATTTGGCTATGTACATAGGTGTGTCATTATATAGAACTTCTCTTTTATTTTTCTGATATAACTAACAAAAACAAAAAAGGTTAGTTGTGTTCCCATGTAGATAAATGAATAAGGAGGGAATTTACCAGATGGAGTCTTCTTTAAGTTTTCCAAACTCTTTAAAATTGAAAAAACTGGTGAGAAGGAACTGGTCCGGGCTCAAGAAAAATCCATGGGACAGTATAAAGAGTTTTCTTTAAGTTTTTCAGACTCTTTAAAATTTAAAACACCGGCGAGCAGGAACGGGCCCAGGCTCGAGAAAAATCCACAGGACGATATAAAGAGTTTTCTTTAAGTTTTTTAGACTCTTTAAAATTGAAAATACAGGCGAGCGTTAACTAATATGGGCTCAATAAAAATTCACAGAAAAGTAGTAGTTAGGATTATTATTGTTACTTTTGTAAAAAAAAGGAAATGCCAATAGGAACAATGATCATCCTGGTTCCAAAAGAAGAGGGTTCTATAATCCCAACAACTGGTTATCCAAATTCCAGAATACCCTCCTGTCACAAAATTCTTCTTGTGTTATTCTAATTCAAACTCATAATTCCTAAGTGTTGGTATTTTCTACATGGTTTTTCAGGTGAATCTGATCACAGAACACCAGATGTTTCTACAAGCCACTGCCACCAGGTTCGATGTAAAAAAAATATATATTTCAAGCACTAGAATACAATGTTCATCTCTGTGCTTATCCGGTACCAATGATCACCTCCATGTTCATCCGGTACCAACGGTCATTACTGCGCTAAACCATCTCGTTGTGTTTATCCGGTACCAGACCACATCCAATATTAAAGAAGGGATCTTGTGTTATTCCAGTACTAATTACAACTCTGCACACAAGTGATATGGTACTTAGGTAATTCGGTACTCAGATGATATGGTACTGGTAACGATGTGAATGGTAGGTCTAATCACATTTCCAAGTTGTTGCTCAATTATTGGTACTAGGACATACAGATTCAACATCTTTTTCATTTTATTAAAGAAATTAGACTAAATATGCATTTAAACATATGGTTACTCTCGAATCATGACACACTCCCTCCCATGAACTTTTGTAAAACCATCGTCGACATTTATGTATGGACAAAACGTCCCAATTTCCCAAACTACTGAGAGTACGAGGTCGTATGTCTCTCACCGGACCAAACTCATGCCCCCTTTGTCTATCCGATATATGAACCTTATAAGCCCATGATTTTCTACTGTTCCATATGAAATGACTCGAGCCATATCTTTAAGCATATCAAGTAATGATCCCAATGACGCCAACCGATTTCACACTCACGAGTCCCAATCATAACGACCACATCCCTTGTCATCATTTAACATTCTCGTGAATATTGTCTGACACCAATTTTCCCATGAGTCTGTAAGTCGTTAGTGGATTTGACCTACCTTACCATATCATCATGACTGTCGATGTGACCATTTTAAACAAAATTTCCATTTATAAACGCTCCTCCATATGGATATGCCATCCAGATGAGCGTTATTTACCGCTACTGTCACACCACCTACAGATATACTATGATCCTGTGCCTTCGTATTCCTTTCATATTTTTCCCCGTATGGTACTCTATCGAAGTCTACATTTATCCGGTACTCAACCCTCAAACGTCTGTGCATGCCTTATACTCCCGGAAGATTTGTTTAAGATAGCATGGGGGTCAACAGGCATGAGCCCATATTTCAATTATACAGAGAAACAACATAATATCAAGCTTGTAAGGAAAAATATGAACAGGTAGGGTGGGTGCCATTTTTGGAAAAGTTTAAGGGCCATCATGAGGGAATTTCTCTTTCCTTTGCATAGAACTATGATGGAGAAAGCATGCAGTTTGGAGACATGAAGTTGACAATTACAGAGGCCACTATAGCAAAAGCTACGGGTCTCCCTATGGCTGGAGAAAAATACTTCAAGAGGGTGATCGTCGACAGGAAAATTTGTCAAAAATTCCTCAAGCCAGAACATCAAGACCCCAATTGGACTAAGGGCGTCCCTCGAAACTACATCAAAGAGGAATATTGGATGATTCTCATAAGTTTGCAAAAATTCCTCACCTATGAAGGAAGGTATGCAATAACCTTCATTTATCATTTGAAGCTTTTATCACATTTCGAGGGAGGACCACAAATTGATTTTCCTCACTTCCTATGGATGAGTTTAAAAACGATGGTGAGAGGAGTGAGGTTAGTTTCCAAGAAACCTAAAACTATCCTTCATCACCATGGCTTAATAAAATTTTTGATTGTCCATGCTTTAAGGACACAAGGTGGTAGTTGGAAGCAACTACTCCAACAAAATTTCGCTCAAGAAAGAATGTCCAAATATGTTGAAGCAAAGGAGGCAGGAATACACAGTGAGGGTTCAAGCAAAAATGTAAATAAAGATAGAAGGAAGACATCAGGGGGTAAACAAGGCATTGTTACACCCAGCTCATCCCAGCCCATTGAGATATTAGTGACAGAAATGTCTGTTGTAGGGGAACCTACTACATCGGGAAAGAGGAAAGCCACCCAATCCCAGAAAATAAGTCCTACCTTGATTAAAAAAGATAAAATACAAAAGAAATACTATGAGTTAGGGGGACGATCAAATAGTGTTCCTGAAGTAATCGATGAGTTGTCATTAGAACCAGCCAGCCAAGTAGTGAAGACACCTGACCTCAACATATAGAACAAGAAAAATCCTACACAGTCTAAAGTATCTGGCTCAGTCCTATGTCCTAAAGATCAACTATCACAGAGTAGGAAATGAAAGAATAAGGAGACAAATCAACAAGATATTTCACATGAAGAAACTGTCAAACCCCCTCCAGAATCCGTTAAGGAATTGGAAAATATCCCTGAGGTAGTTACTCTATCTTCCCAAAAAATGGCTAGTGAATTGAAAGAAACTGCTAAGGTGACAAGTAGAAACAAAAAGAATCTTGAAAGGGAGAATGAACAAAGGGAACAATTTCCAGAACCTACGCCTCAATCTTTCAGGATAGAAATAAAGGTTGGCCAGGAAAAGTAGACTCCAAAATCCACAACTCGGGGCCTCAAGATAAAAGTCAAAACAACACAGGAGAAACAAGTGTCCAGGCCTACAACTGTTATTAAAATAAAGAAGAGGAAGTTGTTTGAGGATACTTCTACCCCTTTCAGCAAATATAAGGAAGTATTGCTCCCATACGAAGGACCACTAGAAGCATGGTCAAGCAAGTGACAATTCCAAATATACCTTCTCTTCAAAAGGAACCCATGGATATTTCGATTTCTCCAAAAATACGAAGTGGCTATGGAGCTACAGTAAGTGAAACAGAAGGGTTGGTAACAGAGACTTTGAGTAGCCTAAGAAAGGAAAATGAATCTTGAGAGGAGGTGACTAAGGAAGTAATCACATCTAGCCCAGACAAGTCCCTAAACAAGCAAAAATTGATAGCAAATATTGAGAGGTTGAAGAAAGAAATTGAAGAATACCAAGTATTGGACAAGCATATCAAGGAAGAGAATGCACAATTGAAAGAAAAACATGCAGAGGTATCTGCTAAACTTAACAAATTCTTACAATTGATCCAATACACTAGGGTAATTAAGAAGGATTTGAGGAGTGAAGTTTTTGGTTTTAACATCTTGCAACCAGAGAAATGACAGGGAAGGATTCAATTTTGCATAAATTTTTGGGTATCAGTTTTCTTGATGATGTTGCATGAGGACATGCAATACCTTCAGCATGGGGGAAATGTTGAGTCTCCATTTTGACATGTATAATGTCCTATATTACCTTGTATCCAAGAACTTTTTGCCTACGTTATAAGCCTATACTTGACCGTTTCCTCCAAAAGCATACCTAATGACCTAGTTCATGTACACAAGAGGTAACTTATGATTAAAGAATATTTTTTTAAATTTTCTTGAGTTAATTCAATTAAAGTGTTCTATTTTGTATAATCCTGATGGTTTGACTCATGAGCCGCATATTCCGGTATCTCAACATTCTGGTACTACAATTCATCATGAAATCTGATACTAAGTCTATTCAGGTACTAGAGGCAGTTTTGATCCTGTACTATCTTCTCCACATGCATTATGGTACCAAGTCATGCGCTATTCTGGTACTGTCTGCTTCGCATCCATTCCGGTACCCAGATTCGCTACTGTGTGTATTCCAATACCAAAACCTCTATTTCTAGAATGCACCAGTTGGACCAGTATGATGATGAAGATTTCGAGAAGGTAGTTAGACTGAAGTTTCCAAATTAGTTTTTTAGATCACGATAGACTCCATCACTCATGCACTTCATGTCATGAGGATGGAGTCGATTCCTAGAGATTCGATGTAAATACCAATTATAATATCTTTAAAAATGTTTAATGTTTATCCATAGATATTGATAGTATCAACTTACCTTCTATATAAGGGATGTTTTATAGACGATAGTGTGTGTGGATAAATAAGGAATGTAATAAAATATTTTGTCAGAACCAAATGTATGAGGTGAAGGACTGTTGATCCAATTTACCAGCTAAATTAATACAAAAGATCTATTATGCAAATTCCCGAGTATGAGTAAAATGTTTTAGTTTGTTATTTTCTTAAGAGGTTCCTTGTTGGTTAGGCAAGGGCTCACCGCCCCAACCAAGGTAAACCTCCCTGTATATTCTTTGTGTGACTATGTGAGTGTTTTATAGTAGTGTGTTGTCAATTATTTCTTAATCCATTTCAGGAGTTCAACATTAATTTATTTGTTTCTGAATTGGTGTGAACAATTAGGTACTAGGCCGAATAGATATTTCCTTCTCAAATATTGGAGATTGCCATTTAATTGTTTGAAGTGTGGGATTGGTTAAGAAAATGATATTTTGAGTTTATGATTACAGTAGTTTTGGTACATCAAGGAACCAGAAGACTTTATATCTCATCTCCATGTCCCATATGAAGTCTCTTAGTTGTGATGATTGTTCCTTGTATTGATTTTGTTTGAATTGAGCAAAGTTGGAATTGATTTCGATTTCAAGAGTGATTGGAGTTGACTGTTAATTACTGTTTTGATTGCTACAGGAAACAAGATTATTAAGTTCATCTCTCTAATTCATAAGCCTAGAATTAACATACTTGTTCCCTAAGATAGAACCCTTTTGGTTGACTATTTGTTTGAGAAGTTTCATCATCAGTTTTCTCTTCTAAGTTCAAAGGTGTTTGAAGTATTCAGAAATATTAGAAATAGAGTTTTATGTTATTAATTATTTCCTATATACAACAGACATAGGTAGGTTACTTGTTCTCATCACATATAGTGTAACAAATATTTTGATTATGAATCCTAGATTGACATATAAATGAGTGTAAGATATACATTGAACATATTTATACACCATCAACTATGCTTTGATGGATGGTAGGAATTCACAAGTCAAATTGGCACACGATGTTGTTCTTAGGATTGTAGGCCTATCGGACATCCGTTAAGTTTTCCATGGGATTCACACCGTTCCAATTAGTATATGGTATTGAAGCAATTTTTATGATTGAATGTGAAATCCCAACTTTGAAGCTAGCTGTCAAACTTCTCCCTAACACCTCAGTTGAAGAAGAACATCTTTTGTATTTGATGAAATTAGATGAAACCCATCATGATATTGCCTTAGTCATTGAAACTCAGAAAAAGTGTGTCAAATCTCAATATGAAAAGCATGTCAAACCACGTGTATTCTCTGAAGGTGATCTATTTCTCCTTTACGAACAAGATCGTGACTTACTAGGGGCCAGTAAATTTGAGACCATGTGGCGGGGTCCTTATATTGTGAAATGAGTGTTGAAGAAAGGGTCTTATGAGCTGGTAGATTATGATGGAATTCCTTTGAGTGAACCCAGAAATGGTCTTTACTTAAATAATTACTATGCTTAAAACCATTTTTACATGAGTGTTGTGTATTTTTAGTGTATCATACTCTTGTGTGCTTTTTCTTTTTTGGTTCCACCTTTCGACTTCTTACCTTGCATTATGCTTGGTTTTCAGATGTCGGTGTCTTCGCTACCCTATATTTTCTTCGTTGATGGTGCTAGTCGCAGTACTCAAAATTTAGCATATGTTGATTGGGCAATCTATGCACCTACGAATGAATTGATCATTCTACATGGTGTTTTCCTTGGTCGTGCAACTAAAAATATCATAGAATACAATGCAGTTATCGAGTTGTTAACTGATGTTGTTTCACTTGGAATACGTCATCTTATTGTACAACTTGATTCACAGTTAGTAGTACTATATTTGAGTAACGTTTATTCCATATGAAGTCCTACTTTGTTACAGGTATATTTATCAATTCACCTCTTGGAATGATATTTTGATTACATTGAATATTAACACATTCCTAGATGTCTAAATACATTGATAGATGCATTGGATAATTATGTGTTAGACAGAAATTTGAGATATTTATAAATCCAATCACACTTTTTACAAAACAAGTAAGTTGGTAGGAACTTTATATTTATAACGATAAAAGTTTACAGAAGGTATTTTGTTCGGAGACCAAAATATCAAAAATGTGAAGCTCACGGCTTCATGTACAAAAATCCTCAAGGATGTTACTCGCTATAAAAAGTGAATTCCCGTGCTACTCTACAGAGCAGTTGACCGATAGATGTGGATACACCCCCTATGTGGCATTGGTAGTGCCTAGGGATATCATCCATAGTAACGTCAGGGACATGCATGTTCAGTCCCTCCAGGTTTTGTTCTATAGCCTCGAGGTCTGCAACATCCACTCCTGCTACAACACCTCTCTATCCGCGCCTTTGCATGGGATATTATCTCAATGGACAATAAGGCTTGACATCTGCATTGATGAGAGCACTCGATTAGTCATCGGATAAATAACACAAAAACCAATTTATATCATTAAAATAACAAAAACATTATATAAACAAAAAATTCCTTCTTACCTATGTCCCCCCACTCGGACCCATCCGGAAGAGATAGATCTAGATGTCCATATAAATATACCTCGACATGTGCATAATCTTCCTCCATGAGAAGTTGATTTCTCAGCCATTGGAAGAATACATCATCGTACTTGGCGATGGGAACACCTCCATGTCGAGCCATGAGATATACCCACCCCTTCATTTTTGGATCCTGTGGAGTGGGTATACCCCACTCCACCTACAGACGTAGGACAAGAACCCTCTCTAGAAAGAAGGACACCAAAATGGACCCATATCCAAATTGATTTAATCGACCGTTTCGACACTTGGTAAGTTGTTTCTTCATTATTTTTAGGACCCCCTCACACTAGTTGAAGACCCTGGGCTCCATGCATTCTATTGCATAATGAAAATGGCTCTCCAAATCCATATGGGGAGATACCCTCCTTGGCATGAGAGTAATAGTGTAAAGGATAGTCCACAAAGGCAAATCCTGTACATCCTTGATAGCTACCTTGCTACTATGTTTCTCGATACCTGGCACACAATGATGGTGGATGTAGTAATCGATAGGCTCACCTCCAACCCTATTTCCTGTAAGTGAAACCCATGAACCACAGTGAGATATCCCTATTAGGAAATATATATCCTCTATATCTATTGTGAGTGTGTGGACACCCATGCGAAATTCCTGCTCATTCACATCCCACATGTGAACCAAGTACTCTAGTAGTCTCAACTAGGAACTCATGCCCTGAATCCTGAATAATTTTAGTAACCCACATGCCTTAGAGACATAACTATTCCCAGGTCATTCCTGAAGAATTAATATTCTTCTTCATTCTCTCGCTCACACCACTCCAGCATATTTACCAAGGAAATCCTTCCAAGGAACAAAAAAATAAGATTAGAAACATAAAATTCTTTCTTGGGGGTTTTTTCTAGTTAGGTTTATCTTTCTTAAATTTTTGCTTGCAGTTGTCGCAAGGCTGCGCATTCATGCAATGCGACATCATCACACCCTGCCTATAGGGTCACCTGCGACGATCCTAGATCGTCACAATTCATGATTGTTGGTCACTATAATTGCTTAATTAATTTTAAACAACCTAGTGAAACATAAATTATCAACC
>SNQJ01S0116034.1:19774-40726 GCA_010110895.2 Picea sitchensis | reverse complement strand
GGTGCTTCCTTCTAGTGGGTGCTAGAGAAACCAGAGAGTTGGTGCTCTCAAACAAGTTGGATCTTGTAAAACAGAGGTAGTAGCCTCACATTGAGTTGGTTCTCAATTATAGATGATGTACATAACTTAAAAGACTACCTATAATTTCGAAGAAGAAGAGGTTTTCTCCCTTTATGGGTTTCCTCGTGAAAATCTATCTCTATGTATATATTATGTGTGACTGATGCTCATTATTTATGTTGTCCATATGTTGTATAATATTTATGATCACTTGAAGAAAGATTAAGAATCTTTTAATAGACTTAAAATTGTTTAATCACAATAATAAATGATTCACCCCCCCCTCTCAGTGGTCTTAGTAATTTCAACAGTTGTGATGTACAGAAGACTGCCTATCATTAATCGATATGTTCTTTGATCAACATTAGGTGAAATATCATATTTACTGAGCTTGCAACCAACCACCATAGGTGTGCTCACAGGTATAGAATATTCCATCTGAAACATCTTTAACATATCTTTGAAATACTTTTCTTGAGAGATAAATATCCCTACAAAACTCTGATTGATTCATAAAACAATAAAATATGATAGTTCTCCTATCATGGACATCTCAAACTCAGTCTGCATTGAATTAGAAAACCACTGAACTAAAGGGTCATTAGTGCATCCAAAAATAATTTCATCTACATAAACCAAAACAACTAATAAATCATCACCTTCAAACTTAATGTATAGATGATAGTAAACAATACCTTTCTTAAACCCTTTGTCCTATAGAAATTTGTCCAGTCTATAATATCAGTCTCGTGGTGCCTGTTTCAGTCCATATAATTCATTTTTCAACTTCTAGACATAGTCAAGATTATCTTTAAGTGAAAACCCTTCAGGTTGCTCCACATATACATCTTATTCTAGTTTTCCATTAAGAAATGATAACTTAACATCGATTTGATATACTTTAAAGTTCTTATGACATGCATAGGCAAGAAACATTATGATGGATTCCAATCTTACCACTGGTGCAAAGGTTTCATCAAAATCACGTCCTTCAACTTGTGCATACCCCTTACAGACCAATTTGGCTTTATTCCTAACAATTTTTCCTTGTTCAGTCATTTTGTTCTTAAACACCCATTTGGAGCCAATTACATTCTTACCTGCAGGTCTAGGAACAAGATCCCAAGTATTGTTCTTCTCAATCTGATCCAGTTCCTCATTCATTGATTTTAACCAATTTACATATTTACTGGCTTCATTAAAGTTCTTAGGTTCAACCATGGATATGAAGGCTATATGTGATAGCTCGATGTCTTTGATTATCCTTCTCCTGGTTTGTACACCTTTGTCTTTGTCACCAATTATCTAACTTGCAGGATGATTCTTTTGAGTAATTCTGGAGGGAGGATTTGATGTTGTCTGCTAATTTGAGTCTGCCTGAGTATTTGTATCTTCATCTGACTCAAAGTCTTCTCTTTCTGATTCTTGGTCCTGTTCATCTTCAACTTCAACTATATCCTCTATTGTTGATTCAACATTGCTTACATCTCGTACTAGGATTTCTTCATCAACTTTTATGTCAATACAGTCAACCAATTTATGAATCCTATTATTATAGCATCTGTATCCTTTACTGTTTGTAGAATACCCCAAGAATATACCTTCATCAGCCCTGTCATCATATTTTCCAAGTTTTTCATCATTGTACTTGATATAACACTTACTCCGAAAGACATTAAAATGCTTAATTGAAGCAGGTCTTCCAAACCATACTTCATAAGGAGTCTTGTCATTTTGTGTCTTGAGATGAGCTTTGTTAAGAATATGTACAACTGTATGAATTGATTCTACCCAATATGTCTAGGAAATATTCCTTTCATTCATCATTGATCTTTCCATTTGTTGAACTGATCTATTATGTCTCCCAACTACTCCATTTTGTTGTGGAGTCCTTGGAATAGTATACTCTCTTTTGATCCCATTTTTATCACAAAACTCTTTGAATTACCTTGAACTAAACTCTCCTCCTCTATCATACCTTATTGCCTTCAATTGTTTTTCTGTTTGATTCTCAGTCAGAGCCTTAAACACTTTAAGTTTTTCAAATGATTCAGATTTTTATTTCAAAAAGGCAACCCATGTAAGTCTAGAATAATCATCAATAATCACCATGAATTAATTTTGTTTTCCTGTACCTTCCTTCCTTGATGGTCCACATAAATCCATATGTACTAACTCAAGAGGTTTCTCTATTGATGCAAAGTTCTTAGATTTAAACCGTGTCTGAGTGAGCTTTCCTATTTGGTAAGGTTTGCATACAGAATTATATGGCTTTGATAGTTTTGGAAGATCTTTTAATGCACCATTGTTTCTAAGTTTGATTATATGATCAAAATTTAGTTGTCCAAGTCTCCTATGCCATAACTAGATTTCATCATACTTTCTTAAGTGACATTATTATTTTTCTTCTTTCAAAACATAGACATTATTTTTTGGTCTTATGCCTTTTGCAATCAATTGTCCTGAATTCACAGATTGTATTTTACAATCTTTAGAAGTGAAAACAACTTTACATCCTCTGTCACAAACTTGACTGACACTAAGCATATTATGTTTCAGACCATCTATAAACAACACATCTTGATATTTTCCTTTGCAATTAATTAGACTTGCCATTCTTTTACCTTTGATTTTTCCTGGTGCATCATTTCCAAAGGTTACATTTCCTGATTTGTTTTCACTTAGAGACATAAACTTACTTTTGTCTCCAGTCATGTTTGGAACATACACTGTCAATATACTAGGGGTTCTTTTGTGTTTGCGTTGAAAGTACTAGACCACATTTTTCACTATCTTTCTTTTTCCGTGCGTTGGCATTTCTAACTAAGGGTTTTATCCTTGGATCTGCTTTGTAATTATTCATATGGGAGTTTGCATCTTTGTAGCCGAAGTTATGACAATTATAGCATTTGAGCTCATTTTTCAATAGTTCAAAGTGATTGGTGAAACTTTGTCTACTCATTGGCTATTTAGTTCTATGTTGCAAAGATTGTTTATTTCTTGATCTCGTCAGTTGCATGTCTCTAAACTTAATTTGACAATTTGCAATCTTATGACCAAAATTAGAGCAGTAAAATAAGTAACCATGGAAGAAATTTTGATACCTGAAGGATGGCCTTCTTCTTGGAATTTGTTTCTCCATCTTCTGATATCTTTTTTTTTCATCAAGGATCATATTTTCTTTATTATCTTTTGGTGGCAGAGTACTCACATGGTCTAATTGTCTGCGGATTTGGAACTTGATCATCTTTATTGGATTTTTTCTTTCTGTCTATTTGCTACTTGAAACACTTACATAGACTAAACAAGTCTTCAACAAAGGAGATCTTTGTTTTATCATAATGTTGTTTAGTTTTGGTTAGGATTTTATGCTTGGAATATTTTGGAGATACAATGCTTTAAAATTCTCCATCTCTTTTCTGGTTTTTACTACCTCTTCTTCCAAGGCTTCACATATTGCCTTCGTCTTCAATAATTGTTGTTTTAGAGTGTCCTCTATTTTCTTTTCCTCTTCTAACTCCACTTTTAGAAGGGAAAAGTCTTCATCAGGTTTTTTACCATTCTTTTCAAACTGCATCAACAATTGTTTTTGTTTTCTCTTCTTAAGTCCGAGTCTGACAATATCTTCTAAAGAACTGATTAGTTCACCTTCCATATCAACCACATCTTCTTCATCATTAACATCACTTATTTTGATTTTATTATCATAATACTCTTTGGACATAAGCATAAATTCATTAACCTTATCTTCACAGGAAGAGTCACTATCTGTGTCTTCTAAAGAGTCATCATTGTTTACACATAAACTTTTCTTTTTACCAAATCTATTGGATTTGTACTTCTCTTAACCTTCAAAGTTCTGGTGCTTCTTATTGTGTGGACACTTAGATGCAATATGACCTATATTTCCACAGTTAAAACATTTTAAGGGCAACTTGCCTTGGTATTTTCCTGATCCTTTCTTTAACCTTCTGACAAATTTTACCTCAATATCATCTAATTCTGAATTGGTATTCTTGTCTTATTTAAAATATGATTCTTTGGTGGTGGATTTATGTTTTCTAATACTCATTTCATAATAAGTTAGAGTTCCTAGGAGTTGATCAATAGACAAATTTTAAGATCATTCAGTTCTTCTATTGCAGAAAATTTTGGATTAAATCTATCAGGCATATATCTTAAAATCTTCTGAACTAAAACAACGTCTTCAATCATCTCGCCAAGACCCTTCATGGCATTCACAAGTTCCTCAACTCTTAAAAAATATTTACAAATTGTTTCATCCTCATTCATCTTTAATTGTTCAAATTTCAATCTATCTGTTTGAAGTTTGGCATCTTTTACTTTCTTATCTCCTTCATAAATGCTAATAAGTTTATCCCACATTTCTTTGGTAGATTCAAGTTGCATGACCTTTGCAAATTCAACTTCAGCAAGCCCACTCAAGATAACATTCATTGCCTTTTCATTGAAGCTAAATTCTAACTTATCATCTTTGGAAGCTAACACACCAGGTTTTGTATATCTAGTCTCTACAACATCCCAAACATCATCACCTAAGGCCATGATGTATGTTCTCATTCTAACCTTCTAGAAGGAAAAAATTGTTCCATCAAGAATATGAGGCTTATTGGTTGAAGTTCCTTCATGTATTGTTATGTTTAAGCTTACTGATCTACCTTTAAATAAAAGGAACCCACTCTGATACCAATTGTTGAAATTACTAGGACAAATGAGAGGGAGGGGGGTGAATCCGTTGTTACTATGCTTAAACAATTTTATGCCTATTGAAATATTATCAATCTTCTCCGAGTGATCATTGATATTATAAAATACATGAACAATAGAAATAATAGACATCAATCACACATATGGTACACACAGAGATAGATATTCATGAGGAAATACATAAAGGGGGGAAACCTCTTCTTCTTATAATGATAGGCAGACTTTTGTGTTCTATACATCATCAATCTTTGAGCACCAACTCAAAATGAGGCTACACCCTCTTCTTTAACAAGCTGCAACTTTGTGAGAGAACCAAATTTGTGGTTTCTCTAGCACCCACTAGAAGGAAGTACCAACTCCCTGAGTGTTCCAGCACCAATTGGATGGAAGAACAAACTTCCAGTCACACAGGCACCAACCGGTATAACAGAGAACAATGGTTCTCCCTTGCACCACCCTACCACCCTGGTTTTTTTGGATGCAACCAAATGGAAGCTACAACTCCTTTTGTTCAAGCACCCACTTGAAACTCTAAGGAAAACAGTCCTCCCTAGCACCACCCTACCACCCTGATTATAAATATTTACTTGAATAAGACCTTACAACAATACAGATATTTCACTACTTACCACTTCTTCTCTATTCTGGAATTTTGTTCTCCTTCTATCTGATCATGCTTGGCTCCACTTGTTGTCTATCTCCATATGCTCTTCCTATGTTATTCTCATGCTCTTAGGTTCTCGTGCAGTCTTTTGTTTTCACCATTTCTTCTCTTTCCATCTTATGTTCTTCATCTTTGCATCTTTTTTTCTCTGTTTCTGCTATCTTCTTGATCACATACAGTTCAACTTATTTTACTGAGAAACAACAAACTCTCTTTGTCACAACATTTTTCTTTTATTCTTGCTCTCATTATATGTTACACTCTGCATCTCCAATGCTCAAGTCGGGAATCTCAAAAACTCTCAGGCATCATGATTCCAACACTCAAGAACAATGATTCAACCACTCATGAACAATGATTCAACTGCTCAAGAGAAATGATTCATTTAGTGTAACTGAATCATAACTGAACAAGAAATCACGAAGTGAAAAAGAAACCATTCGATCAGATTCTGTTTGATCAGCGTCGTTGGATTATATACGTAGAGGCCCTTATGAATTTTCAATGCATAACCTCTGATGTGGATCCTAGAAGCACTAGTGCCTTCCCCTCTCTTCCACTGATGTGACCTTGGGCGATGATATCATGTGACCATGCCAATGCGGGTGTGACCATAGGTGGTTTGAGATCAAGCTATGTTTCACCCCGCAATTTACCTCGAGCCTCCACGTGTCCTTTCTCTAAAACTGTGGTTTCAATTGTGGCCTACCCTTAAATTTTTGAAGTTCATCCACCATCAATCCCTGCAATGCGATGGGACATTCAATCTCACGATCTTGACGGTGCTCCTGAATGGACGGTTCAGATCTATCCTCTCAAGTCTGCAGATTAGATCTATCCTTCCTAAATCAACGACTGTGATTTACTTCGTGATCCAGGCTCCAAGAGTTTCAAATCTCAAACCCTGTTTTTCTCCATACCCCAATCTTACAAAGTCAATGATCTACAGACACATGTCCTTCTCAATCGACGATTCTAGCTCTACTTCAGAAATTTGAACTTTCAACCTGATCAATGGTTCTGCAGCCCCTTTCTTGATCAACCATCGAGATCTCCTTTAGATCTCTAGACTTTTGAAATCTCAAGTCTCAAACTTTACTTCCCCTCGAAGTATGTAGATTATTGCAACGTGTCCTCTTGGATCGCACAATTGAGGTTCACTTCAGGTCTTTACCCAGAGTCCATAGGATTACGCCATGTCTTTTCTTGATCAGATGACCTAGGTTTACTTCAAATGATCTGACGCTTGAGATATTCTTCGGATGATTTGATGACTGATATCTACTTTGGATGATCTGACGATAGAGAATTTATTTCAACTTTTCAGGTCTCCGGGATTTGGGAATTTCAAAACTCAAACTGATGCTCTAGATTAGATGGCCCAGATTCACTTTAGACGATCTGATGCTTGAGTTATTCTTCGGATGATCTGATTACTGAGATCTACTTCGGATGATCTGGAGGTCAAGAATGTATTTCAGATTTATGGCTCTCCGGGCAACTGGAATTTCAAATCTCAACTAGAAATTCTTCAAGTGATTTCTCCGAAGCATAACCTCCTCATAACTTTATACCCAAAATGAATGATGTTCGTTTGATCAAGATCTTATATCAATGGCTTGATCTGTCTGTGATGCATCTTTGCCTTGGATTAAATCCAATGGATCTCCATATTTTCTTATCCTATCCTTCCACTTAATTTGATCCAATGACTAACGGAGATTCGGATAATCGAATTCTCAATCGTTTTGGTTTGTCCTGTGGAGATGTTGATCTCGATCACGTTTTTGTATTTTGCTTTTCCTTCTGAGATTTGATCTCTGCATATTGTTCGCTTCTCATCCTGAGATTATGTTTTTCCTATTTTCCATCATCATTTGTTCTTTCCATCAATGACAAGCACATGCTTCCTGTAAAACATGCCAACAATCTCCCCCTTTGGCATTGATGGCAAACCTGAAAGGATGCACTATTCTGCTTAGACCTCCAACTGTAGCATCTAGAGCACACCTTTTCTCCCCCTTTGACATCAATGTCAAATAAAACATGCTCCTCTTGAGTTGTTGCAGTACTTTTTGGAGGTATCAGAGATTCAAACAACACATACTCCCCCTGAAAGATAGGCTATTTTAACTTGATAACAGGGTCATGCCCAACTTCTGGCGTAGATACTCAAACTGAGCTTTTGCAAGTGGTTTAGTGAAGATATCAACTATTTTCTATGTGGAGAGAATATAATTCAGTTGAACATCTCTATTTGTAACCTGCTCTTTGAGAAAATGACATTTTCTTGGTATATTCTTAGTCTTTTCATGTAGAACAGGATTCTTGGAGACACTAATGACACTAGTGTTATCATAGTGAAGTGGAATTGAATCAGTATAAGTTACCTTCAAATTTGCAAGAGTTTGTATCATCCATAAGAACTGAGTTTGTATCATCCATAAGAAATATACTCTTCCTCTATAGTTGACAATGAAATAGATCCCTCCTTCTTATTAAGCCATGCTACTGATGAATCAACTAAGAAGAATGCACCTCCACTGGTGCTCTTTCTCTCATCCAAACAATTTTCCCAATCAACATCTGAATATGCAGTTAATTGAAAATTCTATTTTCTAGGATACCAGAGACCATAAGTCATTGTACCCTTCTAATATTTGAATATCCTTTTGAAAGATGCTAAATGAATTTGTTTAGGAGAAGATTGATAACGACCTACCATTCCAACAACTTGCATTATATCAGGACAGGATGTTGTGATGTACATAAGACTGCATATCATTAATCGATATGCTCTTTGATCAACATTAGGTGAAATATCATATTTACTGAGCTTGCAACCAACCACCATAGGTGTGCTCACAGGTGTAGAATCTTCCATCTGAAACCTCTTTAACATATCTTTCAAAAACTTGTCTTGGGAGATAAATATCCCTACAGAACTATGATTGATTCGTAAACCAAGAAAATATGACAGTTCTCTTATCATGGACATCTCAAACTCAGTTTGCATTGAATTACAAAACCACTGAACTGAAGGATCATTAGTGCATAAAAAAATAATGCCATCTACATAAACCAAAACAACTAATAAATCATCAGCTTCAGAATTAATGTATAGATTACTGTCAACAATACCTTTCTTGAACCCTTTGTCCTGTAGAATTTGTTCAGTCTATAATACCAGACTCGTGGTGCCTGTTTCAGTCCATATAATTCCTTTTTAAACTTCCATACATAGTCAAGATTATATGTCAGTGAAAACACTTCAGGTTGCTCCACATATACATCTTCGTATAGATTTCCATTAAGAAATGCTAACTTAACATCCATCTGATATACTTTAAAGGTATTATGACATGCATAGGAAAGAAACATTCTGATGGCTTCCAATCTTACCACTGGTGCCAAGGTTTCATCAAAATCATGTCCTTCAACTTGTGCATACCCCTTACAGACCAATCTTGCTTTATTCCTAACAATTTTTCCTTGTTCATTCATTTTGTTCTTAAACACCCATTTGGAGCCAATTACATTCTTATTTGTAGGTCTAGGAACAAGCTCCCAAGTATTGTTCTTCTCAATCTGATCCAGTTCCTCATTCATTGATTTTAACCAATTTACATCTTTACTGGCTTCGTTAAAGTTCTTGGGTTTCACCATGGATATGAATTCTATATGTGATTGCTCGGTGTCATTGATTATCCTTCTCCTGGTTTGTACACCTTTGTCTTTCTCACCAATTATCTGACTTGCAGGATGATTCTTTTGAGTAATTCTGGAGGGAGGATTTGATGTTGTCTGCTAATTTGATTCTGTCTAAATATTTGTATCTTCATCTGACTCAGAGTCTTATTTTTTTGATTCTTGGACCTGTTCATCTTCAACTTCAACTATATCCTCTATTGTTGATTCAACACTGCTTAGAACTCATACTGGTATTTCTTCATCAATTTTTATGTCAATACAATCAACCAATTTATGCATCCTCTTATTATAGCATCGATATCCTTTACTGTTTGTAGCATACCCTAAGAAGATACCTTCATCATCCTTGTCATCATACTTTCCAATATTTTCATCATTGTTCTTGATATAACACTTACTCCCAAAGACTTTAAAATGCTTAATTGAAGCAGGTATTCCAAACCATAGTTCATAAGGATTCTTGTCACTTTGTGTCTTGAGACGAGATTTGTTAAGAATATGTTCATCTATATGAACTGATTCTACCCAATATGTCTGGGAAATATTACTTTCATTCATCATTGATCTTTCCATCTACTGAATTGATCTGTTATGTCTCCCAACTACTCCATTTTGTTGTCGAGTCCTTGGAATAGTATACTCTCTTTTGATCCCATGTTTATCAAAAAACTGTTTGAAGTCCCTTGAACTAAACTCTCTTCCTCTATCAGACCTTACTGCATTCAATATTTTTCCTGTTTGATTCTCAGTCAGAGGCTTAAACACTTTGAATTTTTCAAATGCTTCATATTTTTATTTTAGAAAGACAGCCCATGTAAGTCTAGAATAATCATCAATAATCAACATAAAGTAATTTTGTTTTCTTGTACCTTCCTTCCTTGATGGTCCACATAAATCCATATGTACTAACTGAAGAGGTTTCTCTGTTGATGGAAAGTTCTTAGATTTAAACTGTGTCCGAGTGAGCTTTCCTATTTGGCAAGGTTTGCATACAAAATCATATGGCTTTGATCTTTTTGGAAGATCTTTTACTGTCCTATTTTCTCTAAGTTTGATTAGATGATCAAAATTTAGTTGTCCAAGTATCCTATGCCATAACTAGCTTTCATTATACTTTCTTAAGTGACATTCTTCTTTTTCTTCATTCAAAACATAGACATTTTTTTTTGTTCTTATGCCTTTTGCAATCGATTGTCCTGAATTCACAGATTGTATTTTACAATCTTTAGAAGTGAAAACAACTTTACATCCTCTGTAACAAACTTGGATGACACTAAGAAAATTATGTTTCAGACCATCTACAAACAACACATATTGAGCTTTCCCTTTGCAATTACTTAGACTTACCATTCCTTTACCTTTGATTTTTCCTGGTGCATCATTTCCAAAGGTTATATTTCCTTATTTGCTTTCAATTAGAGACAGAAAATAACTTTTCTCTCCAGTCATGTGTTTCGAACATACACTGTCAATATACGAGGGGTCCTTTTGTGTTTGAGCTGAAAGTACTAGACCACATTTTTCACTATCTTTCTTTTTCCATGTGCTGGCATTTCTAACTAAGGGTTTTATCCTTGGATATGCTTTGTAATTCTTCAGATGGAAGTTTGCATCTTTGTGGCCGAAGTTATGACAGTTATAACATTTGAGCTCATTGTTCAATAGGTCAAAGTGATTGGTGCAACTTTGTCTACTCATTGGCTATTTAGTTCTATGTTGCAAAGATTGTTTATTTCTTCATCTCCTCAGTTGCATGTCTCTAAACTTAATTTGACAATTTGCAATCTTATGACCAAAATTAGAGTAGTAAAAAAAATAACCATGGAAGAAATTTTGGTACCTAAAGGATGGCCTTCTTCTTGGAATTTGTTGCTCCATCTTCTGATATCTTTGTTTTTTATCAGGGATCATCTTGTCTTTATTATCTTTTGGTGGCAGAGTACTCACATGGTCTGATTGTGTGCGGACTTGGAACTTGATCATCTTTATTGGCTCTTTTCTTTATGTTTGTTTGTTGCTTGAACCACTTAAATAGCCTAAACCAATATTCAACAAAGGAGATCTTTGTTTTCTCAGAATGTCATTTAGTTATGTTGAGGCTTTAATTCTTGGAATATTTTGGAGATACAATGCTTTAAACTTCTCTATCTCTTTTCTGGTTTTTACTACCTCTTCTTCCAAGGTTTCACATCTTGCCTTCTTCTCTGATAATTATTGTTTCAGAGTGTCCTTTATTTTCTTTTCCTCTTCTAACTCCACTTTTAGAAAGGAAAAGTCTTCATCAGGGTTTTCACCATTCTTTTCAAACTGCATCAACAATTGTTTTTGTTTTCTCTTCTTAAGTCTGAGTCAGTCAATCTCTTTTAAAGCATTGATTAGTTCACCTTCCATATCAACCACAACTTCTTCATCATTAACATCACTTACTATGCTTTTATTATCATAATCCTCTTTGGCCATAAGCATAAATTCATTAACCTTATCTTCACAGGAAGAGTCATTATCTGTGTCTTTTGAAGAGTCATCATTATTTACACATAAACTTTTCGTTTTACTAAATATCTTGGATTTGTACTTCTCTTCACCTTTATATTTCTGGTCCTTCTTCTTGTGTGGAAACTTAGATGCAAAATGACCTATATTTCCATAGTTAAAACATTTGAAGGGAAAATTGCCTTGGTATTTGCCTGATCCTTTCTTTAACCTTCTCACAAATTTTGCCTCAATATCATCTAATTCTGAATCAATATTCTTGTCTTCTTTAAAATATGATTCTCTAGTGGTGGATTTATCTTTTCTAATCCTCATTTCATAAGAATTTATATTTCCTAGGAGTTGATCAATAGACAAAGTTTTAAGATCATTCAGTTCTTCTATTGCAGAAACTTTTAGATTAAATCTATCAGGCAGAGATCTTAAAATCTTCTGAACTAAAAATGCGTCTTCAATCTTCTCACCAAGACCCTTCATGGAATTCACAAGCTCCTCAACTCTTAAAAAATATTTACTAACTGTTTCATCCTCATCCATATTTAGTTGTTCAAATTTCAGTCTATGTGTCTGAAGTTTGGCATATTTTACTTTCTCATCTCCTTCATAATTGCTAATAAGTTTATCCCACATTTCTTTCACAGATTCAAGTTTCATGACCTTTACAAATTCAGCTTCAACAATACCACTCAAAATAGCATTCATTGGCTTTGCATTGAATCTAAATTCTAACTTATCATCTTTGGAAGCTAACACAACAGGTTTTGTATATCCAATCTCTACAACATACCAAACATCAACACCTAAGGCCATGATGTATGTTCTCATTCTAACCTTGTAGAAGGAAAAATTTGTTCCATAAAGCATAGGACGCTTATTGGTTGAAGTTCCTTCATGTCTTGTCATGTTTAACCTTACTAATCTACCTTTAAATAAGAGGAACCCACTCTGTACCAATTGTTGAGATTACTAAGACAACTAAGAGGGGGGGGTGAAGCAGTTGTTATTGTGCTTAAACAATTTTATGCCTATTGAAATATTATTAATCTTCTTCAAGTGATCATAGATAGTATGCAAGACAGGAACAACATAAATAATAGACATCAATCACACATATGGTATACACAGAGACATATATTCATGAGGAAATCCATAAAGGGAGAAAAGATCTTCTTTTTATAATGATAGGCAATCTTTTGTGTTCTATAGATCATCAATCTTTGAGCACCAACTCAAAATGAGGCTACAACCTCTTCTTTAAAAAGATGCAACTTGTTGAGAGCACCAACTCCATGGTTTCTATAGCACCCACTAGAAGGAATCACCAACTCCCTGAGTGTTCCATCACAAACTGGATGGAAGCACAAACTTCCAGTCACACAGGCACCAACATGTATAACAGAGAACAATGGTTCTCCCTTGCACCACCCTACCACCCTGGTTTTTCTGGATGCAACTAGATGGAAGATACAAATCCTTGTTTTTAAGCACTCACTTGAAACTTTGAGGACAACAGTCCTCCCTAGAACCACCCTACCACCCTGATTATAAATCTTTACTTGAATAAGAACTTACAAAAATACAAACATTTCACTGCTTACCACTTCTTCTCTATTCTGCAATTTTGTTCTCCTTCTGTATGTTCATGCTTGGCTCCACTTGTTTTCTGTCTCCATATGCTCTTCCTCTGTTCTTCTCATGCTCTTAGGTTCTCGTACAATCTTCTGTTTTCACCATTTCTTTTCTTTCCAACTTATGTTCTTCATCTCTGCATCTTTTTGGCTCTATTTCTACTATATTCTTGATCACATATAGTTCAACTTATTTTACCAAGAAACAACAACCTCTCTCTGTCACGACATTTTTCTTTTATTACTTATCTCTTTATATGTTACACTTAGCATCTCCAACGCTCAAGTCAGGAATCTAAAAAACGCTCAGGCATCATGATTCCAACGCTCGAGAACAATGATTTAACCACTCAAGAACAATGATTCAACTACTCAGGAACAATGATTCAGTTAGTGTAACTGAATCGTAACTGATCAAGAAATAATGAAGTAAAACAACAACCCTTAGGTCATATTTTGTTTGATTAGTGTCGTTGGGTTATACATGCAGAGGCCCTTATGAATTTTCAATGTGTAACCTCCAATGTGGAGCCTAGTAGAGCTAGCTCCTTCCCCTATATTCTATTGATGTGACCTTGGATGATGATATCATGTGACCATGCAAATGCAGGCACAACCAAAGGTCATTTGCGATCAAACTGCGTTTCACCCGACAACTTATCTTGAGCCTCCATGTGTCCTTTCTCCAAAACCATGATTTCAATTGCAGCCCACCCTTAACTTTTTAAAGTTCATGCACCTTCAATCCCTTCAGTGTGACAAGACCATCAATCCCAAGATATTAACGGTGCTCCTGAATGGATGGTTCAAATCTATCCTCTCATGTCTGTGGATCATCTCTAGCCTTCCTAAATCAACGATTGTGATTTACTTCATGATCTGGGATGTGAGAGTTTCAAATCTCAAACCTTTCTTTTCTCCATATGCCAATCTTTCGGAGTTGATTATCTGGGGACACCTGTCCTTCTCAATCGACGGCTCTACCTCTACTTCAAGAATTTGACCTTTCAACCTGATCAGCGGTTCTGTGGCTCCTTTCTCGATCAACGGTCGATATCTCCTTTGGGTCTCCGGACTTCTGAAATCTCAAGTCTGAAACTTTACTTCCCCTCGAAATATGAAGATTACTGCCACGTGTCCTCTTGGATCAAATGGTTGAGGCTTACTTCGGGTATTTACTCAGAGTCCACAAGATTATGCCACGTCTTTTCTCGATCAGATGACCCATATTTACTTCAGATGATCTTACGCTTGAGATCTACTTCGGATGATCTCACTGTCGAGAATTTATTTCGGCTTTCCAGGCTTCGGGAATTTCAAAACTCAAACTGACGCTTTGGATCAGACGACCTAGATTCACTTCAGACGATCTAATGCTTGAGATCTTCTTCAGATGATCTGATGACTGAGATCTACTTCAAATGATCCAGTGGTCAATAATTTATTTCATCTCTCTAGTTCTCCAGTCTTCAGGTATTTCAAATCTCAACTGGAAATTCTTGAAGTGATTTCTCCAAAGCGTAACCTCCTCATAAATTTAGACCCAAAAAGAATGATGTTCATTTTATCAAGATCTTTTATCAATGGCTCAATCTATATGTGATGCATCTTTGCCTTGGATTAAATCCAACAACTCTCCATCTTTTCTTATCCTATCCTTCCACTTAATTCTATCAGACGACTGACAAAGATTCGGATAATGAAATTCTCAATCGTTTTGGTTTGTCATATGGAGATGTTGATCCTAATCATGTTTTTGTACAAAGATTTTCCTTTTGATATTTGATCTCTTCATATTGTTCACTTATCCTCTCGAGCTTATACTTTTCATGTTTTCTGTTGGCGATGAAAGTCACTCCTGGAATGATAACAGGAGCAGATCCCGATGCCCATCAGTTTTATGTCATGGTTGTTCATATATGGGTGATCGAATGGCGAGAAACTCAAAACAATAACGTTCCAACTCTGAAACCAGGCCAGATATGCATGAGCAAGTGAGGTCTTGCATAAACTTCAGACAGTGAGCTGTAGTAAAGGGTGAACAGGTGGAAGATTTATATGAGAGAAAAGCAAAGGTCTGTTATGAACATCAAGTTCGTAACAGGCTATAGAAGCAAGCATTTAAACACAAGATCGGCTTAAGTTCAAATGCGAAAAACCAGAGAATACAATAATGTCACAGTAAATCCTTTATCATAATATAGTTGCATGAATTCATGCGAATCAGTCAATCATGAACTCTCCAAGCATAAGATGAAAATCAGATGGAGTAAGAAGAATTGTCTGTCATAAAACAAGAAATCTCAAACACAAAAATGCATAAGCTGGAAGCTGGAATAGTTGTTAAAACATTACAATAGGGAGCTCTGCTCTACCATCGATACTTACAAAATACAAAGACTAGGTCTATATACTCAGGAAAATTCTCCTCGCGGAGGCGTGACTCAGTCACCCAAGGCTGGGTGTCCCTTCAGTCAAACTCGTACTGATATCTTTCTTTAAATGCCACCTTGACTATGCATGGCTCCTGTAAGGAAGGTAGCTGATCTATTAAGTGTTCGGATAGCGTGTTTAGACCTCTCTGTCGAGCTACAGACTTCGGCATGGATCCTTTGAGCAAATCAATACACAAGACTTTCTCGGGAAGACGGTTTTCCAGACCCTCCATTCCCCTTACTTAATGACTGAAAGGAGGTTTCAACCGCTCGCTTGATTTTCATTAACTGCTTCCTCAGGGAGTGTCCGAGACGATATGCTAAGGAGCTTCGGCACTTCGCGTCTAGCGGTGGGAGGAAGCTGGTCCTCATTCCTTAAAGATGCGAGGGGTGAGGAGGCGATGGAACCCAATCACACACCATGTACTCCCTCTTTAATGGACGGCTAAAAATTCTTCGTGGCATCACGGGCCCCAACTTCTATGCTTTCGGCATTAGTGAATATGAAAGGGCCAACCTTGCTTATCGAAATCGCGATGAGTGATATGCCGAGACGACTCATTCTGATGCCACGCGTCCCTCAAATATGACGGTCCCAAACTCCCCCGACATTGCAGTGGGCCACAGGTCCTAAATGCTCTCGCTAATTCGCGTATCGGGATATGATGGAGCTACATTTTGCGCGCTGGAGTTGCGATGAGCGAGGCATCGAGCTGGTTCTTCTTGCAGCCAGGTGTCCCCTCTGGATGGATGGATGAAAACACTTCGGCGATACTGTGGGCCCGAGTCCTGGATTCTCTTGCTACTTCGTGTCTCGCGGTGGGAGGAAGTTGGTCCTCATTTTTCAAAGTCACGAAGGGTGAGGAGGCAATGGAGCCCGATCGTGCACCACATACTCCTCAGGGATGAACGGCTGAGATATTTTTGGTGAAATATAAGCGCTATCCATTGCGCTAATCCTGACGCAAATCTACTAACCGCGATTACCCGCTGATCGTTGATCTGCTCTATACATGGATCTTGGCCGTTGATGACATACTTTACCCGTTCGCTTGACTGGAAGTCAAAAAAATATGATTTTTCCATGCTATGCTTGGGCGCTTCTCGTACAACTTGCAGAACCGAATGCTCTCGATCTCAAGACAAGAATTATCACTAGCATTAGGCTCCATGGGGGATAGAGTCGTCCCTACAATGCTCTAAGAACTCCTTCTGCAGCTTCAGTTCCTTGCTATTGGGCTATGGAGTCACTTATTAAGCCAGAAAACATGAAAAAAGGAAATGAAACAAGAAAACAGGAAAATATTTACAAATAGGGGAGCCGTTTAAGGATCAGATAAAACACTTCTTAAAAAAATGCCCATTCACTGGGCTATTGAAAACCTCCTCACCCTCCAGATCCTGCAACCCATATGTGTTGTTGGAGAAAATCTCAGATATTTTAAAGGGGCCGATCCAGAGGGCGTCGAACTTGTTGTGCTTGCCTTTATCCTGTCTGGGTGCGTCCCACTTAAATACCAAGTCACCGATCTCAAACTCCTTTTTCCTGACCTTCTTGTCAAAATCCTGTTTGATCTTCTGTTGATGACTGTAAGCTGCATTCCTCACTTGTTCTCTGATTTGCTGCACTTCCATTATCTGATGAATTCTTCTGATCATATGATCTGGTTCTCCCTCATAGTCTTGAAAGAACTTCGCCACAGGTAAGGCGAGCTGAGTAGGGAAAAACGCCTCTGCTCCATAGACTAGTTGAAACGGCAAAGTACCCAGAGACTTCTTTGTGGTGACACGATCGACCCACAGAGCAAATTTCAATTTTGAATCCCAAGCTCTTTTGTTATCTTCTAACAATCTCTTGATGATCTTTATCAGGATTTTGTTAGAGGATTCCGCTGACCATTTCCCTGGGGATAGTAGGGGGTGGAGTGAATTAGCGAGATCTGGAACTACTCACAGAACTTAATTAGAGGTTCCAATTTGAAAAAAGCAGCATTATCGGTGATGATCCTGCTGGGACAGCCAAATCGGGCTATGATATCCTCCAGGAAGCTGATAATTACTTTGTGTGATGCACTTCTGGTGGGGACAACTTCTATCCACTTGGTGAAATAATCTGTTGCAGTTAGGATCCATTTGTACTGACCTCTTGAGGGAGGATGAATTTCTCCGATGAAGTCCAACCCCCACTGCTGATAAGGCGTCGAAGCTACTATGGGTTTTAATGGCAGCGATTTGAGCTGTTGTTTTCCTGAGAACTTATGGCATTTTATGCAAGCTCAGATCTCCCTACAAACATCGGGGAATAAAGTGGGCCAGTAATACCCATCTCGGAGTATCTTGTGAGTTGTGGTCTTCCAGAAATGATGGCCTCCACAAAGGCCGCTATGAAACTCAAACGTAACCTTCTGGGCCTCCTGCGGGTCCAAGCACCTCAGAAATACCCCTAGAGGGTCTTTCCAGTACAAGATTTGGTCAATGAGGCAATATCTGATCGCTTTGAGATTTAAAGCCCTCGCTTTTATTTTTCCCATTCCATCCGGCGGCTTCAAATTCTGCATAAAATACAGAATGTCGCGATACCAAACACATTCTGCCAGCGATAAGTCATCTTGAGAGCCTTAGCTAGGCGGCTCAGCTTGCTGAGATCCCGGGCGAGTATTGATGAAACTAACTCCCAAGGCTTGGCAGTTGGATTCGGCTAGTAGCTTCGCTAAACCTTGCCCCTTAACCAACTTGGTGGGATTTATCTCTAAATCAAATTCCAGAATTTTAGCGATCCATCGGCCTCTTTTCTCATCTATGTCGGGCTGTACAAGGATGTCCTTCATGGAAGCTGAAGGAACGTATGTTGTTACTTTGGAATGCAAGACATAGACTCTAAAATCTTTAAGAGCTTTCACTAAGGCATAGGCCTATTTCTCCATGATTTCATACCTGCTCTCTGCATCTCTTAATGCCCTATTGAAGAAGGCAATGGGCTGCTCATGCCCTTCCTCATTTTTCTGCAATAAGACCGCCGCCACTGTATCAAAAGAAGCAAAGGAGAAAATCAAGAAATCCTTGGAATAATCAGGACTGATAAGCACAGGCGCCTCAATCAATGCCTTCTTTATTTGGTAAAAAGATGCTCGGGGCTCAGTGGTCCATCTCACTTCATTTCCCTTCCTGAGCATGGTCGTGATGTGCTTTACTAGCTCAGCAAAATTTGAGACAAATCTCCTTAGGAAGTTAATCTTTCCTAGAAATGCCTGGACCTCTTTTTTAGACCTGGGAAGTGACAAGGTTTGAATCGCCTCCACCCTACTGGGATCAACTCTCACTCCCTCTACTGATACTATATATCCCAATAACTTCCCTTCCTGCATGGAAAACAAGGACTTCTTGGGATTCAGGGACAGACCAAATCTTCGGTACTTCGAGAAAACTCTCCTTAAGTGGCAGCGGTGCTCCTTATCAGACCTAGAGAAGACCGTGATGTCATCTAGGTAGATCACTACAAACTGGTCTTTTTCTTTGATGAAGGCTATATCCATGGCTCGCTGAAATGTTGCTCCTGCATTCATTAGCCCAAATGGAATTTTGGCATACATGAACGTGCCCCAAGGAGTGGTGAAGGCTGTATTCTCCCTGTCCTTTGGCATGACCGATATCTGATTATAACCGGAAAACCCATCGATCATAGATATCCTGGATGCACCGGTTACTCTCTGCAATATATGTTCCATCTTAGGTAGGGGGTAATTGTCTTTCTTTGAGATTCTGTTCAGATTTCTGAAGTCAACGCAAAGCCTGATTTCTCCGCTTTTATTTCTTACCGGAACCAGATTGGCCACCCATTTGGAATATCTCAAAGGGACGATGATCTGGGCGTCTGACAGCTTCTTGACCTCCTTTTCCATGACCGGTAGCAACATGGGATTTATCTGTCTCTGCTTCTGCCTGAATGGATTAGCTCCTTCCTTCAACGAGATTTTGTGTTCGATGACAGATGTGCCGTATGTCTTGAGGTCTTCATATGTCCATGCAAACACATCGGCAAACTCTCTCAGCAACTCCGTGTACTCGGCCCTCTGTTCTTGGGTCAAACTGCTTGACAATTTGACGAATCTAGGCTCCTCCTGTGAACCAATGTTGCACTCGGTTGTATCGGCATCTTCATTTGAGGCTTTGCCTCTTACTGGCACATCATTCCCATCAAACAACCTTTCTAAAGAGACAAGTCCTCTCAGAATGTGATTGCTGGGCAGCTGAATGATATGATGATTAGCGATTTTATTTAAAACTTCCTCAGGACGAGGGTCACCCTCCAGGTCGGGATCCTGGTCAATATGCAACACAAAAAAAATTTCAACTGATTGGAGAAACCTTTCAAGTTCTGAATCATCCTCGAACACCTTCCAATGCTTGACATTGTCCGGCACCGAGGGCCTATATCTTATATCAACATCATTTTCTATCATAGGTGGTAGAGGAAGTTTGAGCACGCTAGCTGAAATAGCTAAAGAATCGGCCAAAGTATTTTCTCCCCTCGGAATAAAAGAAATGTTAAAAGCCAAGAAGAAATTATCAATAAGGTCCCATACTTCATTCCAATAATTCCTGAGCCGGGGATTATGTGCACGATAAGCATTCCTTACCTGCTGAATAATCAACTCGGCATCTCTGAATATTGCTATCTCTTCGATTCCCATTTCCTTTGTGACCCTCATACCCAGAACAAGAGCTTCATACTCTGCCACATTGTTGGTGGCTTCGAATGCCAGCTTGTATGACAGGGACATGACTTCTTGACAAGGTGATATGAAAACCACTCCAGCGCCAGCGCCTTCGCTCGAAGAAGCTCCATCAAAAAACATCTTCCACACGGAGGGGATTTGAGGGGAAATTGGATGATCAAGGCTGGGATGTTTTCTGATTTGTAAAGAGCTTTCAGGGGCATCGGTAAGCTGCAAGACCCCAAGTCGATGTCAAGTGCAAAGATGGGGTGATTGGTGGGGTCCGCTTCATCACTGACAATATAGGCTAGTTGGGATTCTCTGTATAACCTTCTTTGTTCCCCTCCAAAGACTGGAGTTGTAGTGTATGTGAGATCCATATGTAGTGTCCCTCCAAGATTTTTAATCCAAGATCTAGACAACAACATACCAAACTTGGGGGGAACGTCGGCTACCACAATATCCATGACCACACTTTTCATGGGCAGCTGAAACAGGGAAACCACCAGGTCTTTGAT
>SNQJ01S0116034.1:0-12790 GCA_010110895.2 Picea sitchensis | reverse complement strand
TTAATCTCCCTTCAAGTGATCATCAACAACATACAACATATGTACAGTAAAATTAAAAAACCATCAGTGACACGTAAAGTACACACAGAGAAAAATTTTCACAAGGAAACCCATAAAGGGAGAAAACCTCTTCTTCTTCGAAATGATAGGCAATCTTTTGTAGTTTTGTACATCATTTACAATTGAGCACCAACTCAATGTGAGGTTGTTGCCTCTGTTTTACAAGCTGCAACTTGTTTGAGAGCTCCAACTATCTGGTTTCTCTATCACCCACTAGAAGGAAGCACCAACTCCCTGAGTATTCCAGCACCAACTGGATGGAAGCACCAACTTCCTGAATGTTCCAGCACCAACTGGATGGAAGCACCAACTTCAAGTTACACAGGCTCCAACTTGCATAACAGAGAACACTTGTTCTCCCTAGCACCACCATGCCACCCTTGTTTCTCTAGCTGCAACCAGATGGAAGCTACAACTTCCTGTGTTCAAGCACCCACTTGAACTTCTGAGGACAATAATCCTCCCGAGCACCTCCCAACCACCCTTAAGTATCAAATAATGAATACACAGACAACTACACATAAGAATCAATTCTTACCTGTCTTTCTCTGTATCTGATCTTCAACAAACTATTCTGCAATTCTTCTCTTCTTCTGTATATTTAGCAGGTCTTCTCAGCATCAACTTTTTCTATTCATTTTTCTCTGCCTCTGCTCTATCTATCATTCTGCTCTGCGTTCTATTTCACTCTGCACATCGCATACTTTCCTACCACACATCCTCTTCGGTATGCTACCTTACTATCTCACTCATTTCCCCTTTAGAACATCCAACTCCATTCAGTCTCTCTCATTTTCTTTTATACACCTTGCCTTGACGATTCCACTTCCCCTTCCAATAGGCAATACAAGGACATCTGTCTTAGCAACTGAAACGCTAATCGTTTTGTCATTATCAGTCTGTTTCTCTTAACGAATTCATAACTGAAGCGTTAATGTGTGAGAAAGAACAACAACCCTCCGATCACTTTCAAACCTTATCTGCACCGTTGGATAATCTTTATTATTCTTGCCCTTTAAATCGGATTTCGGCATTTCGGCATTTCTTTGCCCAAGTCTCGACACTTTCACATCGCGATTTCCGAAACTCCGAAATGAACTTTATTCTTGACTCCTTCTCTTCCCGTGACCAAGGGCTGTGACCAAGGTTTTATGTGAAAGGCACTTTCACGATTTCGCATATCGCTAAATCGTAAGTCTTGATGTTCAGAATTCTTGTCCATACCAATACCCGATCCCCGAAATTCCGTGTAGAAAATAGATCAATGATCCAGATTATATCTAGATCTGACGGTTGCTATTACATCGCGATTTCACATATCGCGATTTATGTCAAATGATTTTGGCATTTCAAAGTCACGATTCGCGAAACTCCGATGTGGAGTTTGATCAACGGTTCATGAGCAATCTTGGCTCAATGACTACGATTGTGTCGCAATATTTCATATCATGATTTCGCAATTCATGTTGCAATCCTTACCATATCCCAATTTGCAAAACTCCGACATAGAGTTTGATCAATGGTCCAGGTGCGATCTTGTCTCAACGGTTACGATTATGTCGCGATATCGCATATCATGATTTCGGCATTTCTAATGTTGAAAGTTCTTGTCACTTCCAAATTGCGATCCCCGAAACTCCAACACAGTCTAGAATCAATGGTCTAGATCATAGCCTGATATGATGGCTTAGATTGCATTGCAATTTCGCATATCGCGAAATCGACACTCCTGAGGTCAAGTGACTTTGTCACTTCAAAGTTTCGATCCCCGATGCCGATGCTCCCCTTTCCACGCGCTAGCCCTGCTGGCTATAGGCCTTCGCCCATATGACCATCAACACATGACCTCGGTCAAACCTCTCATCAAGGTTTCGGTATTTTCGATGTCACCATGCACATGCCTACAGAATTCCCGATCCTCCGATCCCCGATTCTCCAATGAAGGAAATCAACGGTCCAGATCTCATTCTTGCTTTAACGGCTGCGATCAAATCGCGAAATCACATATCGCGATTTCGAGGTTTTTGTTGTCAAGTGTAATGGACAATTCAAAGTCCTGATCCCCGATTCTCCGATGAAGCCTTCTGTCGAGCTTCTCCCGGTGGCACCCGATCACTGCCACGCTTATCTCCCTCGCAGCTTCTGCAGATCTGGCGGCTTATGGGTGCCCTGCTTCCGATCTGATGGCTCAGATCCTTTCTCCAACAAGGACTGTAAACTATGGTCCAGATTCATTTTGGATTCAGTGGTTACGATTGAACCGTGATCTTGTTGCAATTTTTCTGATACTAACCCATCAATGACAACAACCATTTGCTATCTGCAAACTTGCCATCAATGACAACAACTACCAACATGTATTCGATGCTTGTGCAATATTTGCCAACAAACTGTGATTACCCGCTGATCGTTGATCTTCTCTATACATGGATCATGGCCGTTGAGGACATACTTTGCCCGCTTGCTTGATTGGAAGTCGAAAAAATGAGATTTTTCCATGCTACGCTCGGGTGCTTCTCGTGCAACTTGCAGACCCGAATGCTCTCGATCTCAAGACAAGAATTATCGCTAACATTTTCCATCATTGTTGTTTTTCTTTCCATAAAAGACAAGCACATGCTTTTTATAAAACATGCCAACAACCTGAACGGTCGATCTGTTTCCATCCATTGACCCCATTCTCCCCTTGGAGAATGAAACTCAAATGGTTGATCTGATCTCATCATCGGTCAATCCTACTCTCCCACTAGAGAGTAAACCCAATACTGCCCATGTTTTTCTCATTGATACAAAATCTACTGTGTTGGGGGACAATCCTCCTTCTCCCGTGGAACCCCCTCCAAGTAATGAGGCCATCCTTTTTTATTGGGGTGCACTACCTGGACCTCGTCTTCCCTCTCACATTCCTTTCAATATTATAGTACAAGTTTCTGGTCGGGACGTTCCTCAGACACTAATAGATGAAGGTGAATCCATTAGTATTTTTTCCTCTATTGCTTGGAAAGATTTGGGTTACCCTCAACTTGCATCAGTTACCTAGAATCTGTTAGCTTTTAATAGAAGAACGAGTCAACCTTTAGGAACCCTTCCTTAGTTTCCTATAACTTTGGGAGGGAAAATTGTCTTTATTGATGTCATGGTAGTCCATGATCCCTTGGATTTTGATTTACTCCTTGGGAGAGATTATATCTATGCCATGAAATCTATTATGTCCACTCTTTTTCATGTGATATCTTTCCCTCACGATGGAATAATTGTGACTATTGATCAACTTTCATTCATTGGTCCTGAATTGATTATCAACCCAATGACCTCCCTAATTGGTTCTTATATGAAGATGGTATCGCCCCTTCCACAAGTCAATTATGTGGCATTGTCTCCCATGCCTTCAGTTGTCGATGTAGATGAGCCTCTCACTGTAAGATGAATATCTTATGACTTGGATCTGGTAGTTGGCATAGTGATCTCTTCAGTAGGGCTATTAGAGATTGACCACCTTACCCCTATCGCGACACTCAACATGTGTTTTTTCCAAAGTGTGTTTCTTCCATCAAGTGAATATCTCTTAGAAGCCATGACTGAGTTTTATCCTTTGACATGGTGTCTTTCCTGAGCATCGTCCTCTTGGAAGCCAGGATGAATAGGAGAGAGTTGAGCATGGTTTTCTGATTTCAATTTCATCAAAAAATGAAACCAGTTTTGAGCATGGTTTTTTGATTTGAAGCTCGTTAAAAAATGAAACCATCTACAAGTATAGTTTTGCATCTCTGTGGAAACCCCATTAAAAAATGAAACAAAGCTTACGAGCATAGTTCCTATTTCTGTGTCAAGCTCATTAAAAAATGAAATAGATTTTTCCCGTTATTCGATTGAGTCAAGTACTTCGTTACGTATAGTATTTGAAGCTTCCTTTCCTTTTCCCGTGCCATTGGAAGAAATGAATCTTAGGGGGAAATGCTTATAGCCTCTGGACTTCATGTTGAAGTTAAGCCACTAGCTTCTTAAGCTAGGGGATAAGTACCAACAATCCCTGGATAATGCGTTGTGAAGTTGCAAGCATAGTTTTCTCTGGTTCAAGCTTGTGTAAAAATGAAACCACCTACCTCAAGCATAGTTTCCTCTAGTTCAAGCTTGTGTAAAAATGAAACCACCTACCTCAAGCATAGTTTCCTCTAGTTCAAGCTTGTGTAAAAATGAAACTATGTCCAAGCATAGTTTTGTTTAGTTTTAAGGTTGTGTAAAAATAAAATATATCCCAAGGATAGTTTGGTTTTGTTTTAAGCTTGTGTAAAAATGAAACAATACCGAGCTCAATATTTGTTCTTTCTCGTGCTCATGAATACCTAAGAATGTAACCAAGTAAAATTTTACCACTTTTTCGGACTCATAAAGGTTATACGAGAAAGGAACCCCTTGGAGTCCTCTTTAAGCTCTTTTCAGACTCTCTAAACATGAAAATATGGTCGAGCAATCTTGTTATTTTCATGTTCGTTAAAGTATTTGAAGAAAATGTTTGTTGAACAGTAGATTATCTCTTTTTCGGTCTCATCAAATTACTTTACGAAAAAGGACATTTTGGATTTTCCTTCAACTGTTTTTCAGACTCTCTAAAAATGAAAAACCCTTGAGTTTTCTTTATTTGGACTCGTTAAACAAACATCAAAAGGCCCATATGGGACTGAACCACTCCTTCCTAGGGTTCGTTAAACATACTCTAAGGGACTCATCCAAAGGATGAACTTACATTTCAAGCATATTTTATCCTCCTCAATCTTGTGTAAAAATAAAGAGGTACTCGTCAAAAATGGTGGGGGGGGAGAATTGGGAAAGAAATGTATCTAAACCTGTATTCTATGGAAGATTCTCTTTTGAATATGACACCTTTTCACTCACTTTGTGTCTAGGTTGGAAAATATTCTTGTCTCTTGATCATACTCCTTTATAAGATTACAAATTGGTTTGTGATCCCTGTTGTTGAGTCAGTGTTTCTAATACAGTTTTCGTGTCGTCAATATGTCCAAAGAGAAGTTCAACATGGAAATCCTTCTATTGTGTTGATCATTTCTGCATTACTTAAGCCTTTGTTTTCCCTTGACCAAGTTTTGAGGATCCTTGGTCATGTTTGACCTACTTTTGGGACTTCAACAGGCTGTCGAAGGCAGAGCACAAGTCAAAGCGGAGATCACATGATCTCGGCCCCTTTTTAGGGATTTTTGGGCTTTGAGATTATGTAACATGTATGGGGATGTCAGCCCATGGGGTTACCCATGTTTAGGCCCTTTTGTAATATATAAATAGAAGTTTAGGCGACGTAAGAAAAGAAGATTTTTTTTTTGGTACTGTGCTAAGTGCTAAGTACATATTGTAAATGCTTCGTGCATGCTGTGTTGAGAACTTGTAGAGCTAAGTGCAAGTGACTGTGTAAAGGCTTTGTGTTGTGACCTAGATCGGGGAAGGAGGAACTAGTGAAGTGTGCACGTATCTCTTTCCATATTCAGAGTAGGATTTTGAGGCTCTGTGCATGTAGTTGATTGACTGAAGATAATAAAATAGAAGAATAGTTGGTGGGCGTATCCCTAGGTTGGGGGTGAACCACATATATGTTGTGTTATGGTTTCTTTGCACATTGTGAATGTTTATTGTTCATATGACTAATGCAGTAATGTATGTTTAGATGCATTTGATATAGTAGGTTAGTGCTTAGTAATGTAAATAAATGCTAGATCTGATCTATTCCCTCATGTTAAGTGTGTCTATATGTTAGATCTGGTTGAATACTGCACTGCTATGTAATTAGGGTTTTCTTTATGAAGTGAATACTGTGAACTATAAATATTAAGTTCTCTTTTAAGGTGTTGTAATCATAGATTGGTGTCCCAGCTAAGGTTGCAGACATTTGAGTCTTGCAACCACCCCTGCCTCTACCTCTGGTGAGACTTCATCTACTTCACAGGTGTTGCTGAATGGGTCGGTAGTTAGGGTTTTTTTGGTGCACTGTTGTAGCATTGAACCCTGGGTATGCCCCTATGCCAACAAATGGTTCTGTTGTCGGGACCTGAAACTGTGATTGTTGGGAACTGGAGAAAATAAAGCTGTGTGCATAGATCTGTTACTTTAGTGCACAATAATCTACTTGACTTGTGAAGCTTTGTGCTAAGAATAAAAGTCAGATCTGAAGAAAAGAGGTAAGATCTTAAATCTTTGTGTTTTGTTAAAGGTAAGAATAGTGAAAAGTTTTGATTGAAAAAGGTAAGATAAGTGGAAATTTTTGTTTCAAAAGTATGGATCTAGGTATGTTTGATAAATTGTGTCCTAACTTGAAAAATAGGGCACAACTAGATGAAAGAAGTTTTGATATGAGTAGATTTGATATAAATAATGAAAGATATGTTATTCCTGTGCATAGAAAGAATGTTTGGACTAACAAATGGATGTAGGACCCTAGAAAGAATTTTTTGCAGGTTAGCTACTATGATCCTAGTGCGCAGTACAGGAAAGGATGGGGATCATTTCAAAGAAAAAGAATATTAACCCTTTGTTATAATTGCAGAAGACCGAGACATATTTCTAAGGAATGCCCTGGTAAAAGACCTAGTTGTCTTTGTTGTTAAGCTATGGATCATGAAGTTTTGGATTTCCCTAGAATGTTTTCTAAGGTTGAAAGATTGAATATGAGACAAGAAAACCTCGAGGAAGATCAAGAAACTAAGACCATGGCAGAACCCCAGAAAGAATAAGATAATGTATTGCTACAAATGAAAGACACTGTAAATGATCACAAAAATATCAACTTATCAAAGATCTTCAAAGAAAAAGAATGCATAGAAACAAGAATAGGAGACTTCAATATTGACTGTGTTCTGGATGAGGAAACACAGGTGAATATCATGACAGAAAGAACTTGGGAAATTTTGGGAAAGCCTGCTACAATTCCTTCATTAGGAGGAATATGATTATTTAGAGGAAAGATGATAACCCTATGTGGAAGACTCACCCAAATATCTATGAGTGCTCATGGAACTATGACAGAGGAAGATTTTGAGGTTGTTAAATTTATTGAGAACAACGCCCCATTTGCTATATTACTAGGAAAAACTTGGATTGAGAAATATCAGGCCAGAAGAAAAGAAGAGGAAGTCTTAGAACAAAAGAAGCAATAATTAAAATATTTCATGACTAGGAGGACAACGCACTTGATTGAAGAACAAGAGGACATATCAAAGTTGTTTAGAACCAGAAACTTGGATGTCGAAGTTGAAAGAACACAAGAAGACTCACCAAAGAGTAGAGCACCTACCCTAGACAGAGAAGAAGTATTGGCCTTGAACCCTACGAAATACCATCAATAGTGCGAAGTTACTATGCTAAAAGGAGATAAGAATTAGAATGGAAAGAGAATACTGAGAATAAGATTACAGGGAAGAAGGCTAGAAACATCACTAAGAAGAGAGCAAAGACAAAAAAGTTGTAGAATGTTCCAGAAGGGACTTCGTATAAAGAATGTTTGAAGAACTGGAACTTCATTGAGATATCAAAACAATGAAACCTGGCACTTCACCATGATGAAGAAATATAGCCATTGAAAGCATTATAACCATTATCCCAATGCCCCAAATGGTTAGAACAACAGTTATGGATAGAAATCGTGCCATCAAACCATTGGGACCACGTCGCAATGGACATAACCACATTGATAAAGGCCTCTCGTCCATTGGAGAGATCCGTTACACCATTGTCTACTTATTGCATCAATTTTTGCACCAAAAACACTTTTGTGAATTGTATCATAGCCAACTCATTGCTACCACGTTGTGTTTATTGAGATCGATACCTATTATATTGCTTTGAGCACTCATTCATCCATATGAGCTATCTAATCTAAGCATGCATGTCGGACGAGCTCAACGCTGCAGAGAAAGTCATCAAAGAAGTTCTAATTGACCTTATGGCTGAGAAGGTGATGTTCGTCATAGCTCAAGCCTCATCGACGAGAGGAGTGAAAGCCTCCCCATCGACTGCTCGCAGATCCTAACCATCCCGACCTATAGCAGAGAAAAGAACCAAGCATTGATATGACTTGGGAAACACAAAGTTAATCCCAACTATCCTACCCAACTACATCCCACCTTTGGCTGGCATGGTGAATCGTGACAGTGTCCCAAGAGACTTTGATTACACCATGGTTACTGCATACCTCCCGAAGTGGATACATGTAGTTAGAACGCAGCAGGATAAGATCGCGACATTAAAATTTAGGGAATTCAACCTAGGGGACCGCAAGAACTACTGCATGCTCGATCCTTACAAGTATTTAACCAGGATGAAGGGGAAGAACTCGAAAATAATCCCCCATCCATGGACTATGAACCTTGTGCAGTCCACCCTCTTGAATGTGATGAAGATTCCACATTTTGGAAGGCACCAGGAGGTTAATGCATGTGTTAAGCTCCTTCTATCATGTTACCATGGTGGATATATATGGCTAGACTGATGCATCACAGTCAATCTGACGTTGATCCATAGGATCACCAGATTGAGCATGTAGGGACGAGACCCACATGACTTCTACCTAGGGAAGGATACAGATCGTGCATTGGCACAAAGGATCAAAGACACATATGGAAATGTATAAAAGGGGACCTGAGGCTACAAGGTAGCTTCCATCCAGAATGGTGGAATGCACCTAGCCTACCAGCTGATCACATAAAATATCGTGAGAAATAACAAACCTACATAGGTCACGGGATTCGTTGTTTACCTCGCCGGGAAATGTGTAGAAGGACTCTAGATGAACTGGGTGAAGTACCTAGTCAACCAGCTGGAATTGGATTTTCGTGAAGCTTAGGATCAGGGCTATGAGTTCCACTTTAGCTGGCTCCTGATCCTCATAGTGTTTACTTCTTGGGAGATGCCGAAAGGTGAGACCTTCCCAAACATTGATCCATTCAAACCGCTTGTTGTGAAGTTCACCATGCTTTGGTACTCGAGCAATATGGGAAAAAAGTGGCAGTCGAACATAGTATTCCACACATACTATCTCCATTTGAAGAGGGCTATTGGGTTTGTCCCTCGCATGATGCCAAAAAAACTGCACCGATTTAGAAATCTCATTCAAATCTCAGGTTTCGGTGGCTTAGGCGAACATATCGATTGTTCATTATCCACCGAAAGCCTTAGCTTTCAGAATCTTAAATAAAGGAATCCAGGGCCATTTTAGCCACCAAAATCATTGAATCAGGTAAAGACCAAGCACGTCCTATCACATGTTTCAAACAATGGGTTCAACATTTCCATGATTACACAAGCCACCAAAAGGACTGGAGAAAGAACCATTCACGACCGAAAAGTTGATCTCACTATGATATGAGGGAATCTTTCGTGATCACTATATCATTAAATCATACACTGATGTACTTCCCATTGATTTTAGTTATTCGCCATGACTTCTGCACATCATCAATCATTTCATCGCACTTCTTGCAATTAGTGCCACGTTCAAAATCTCTCCTCAATTATCTCAATTTTATCTCAGCCGAGCCAATTTTCGCTAAGTTTACATAGTGTAACTCTTCCTAAAATCCACTCCTTCGATCACAGGTGTGCGAAAACGTCATGGAAAATGAAGAAAGGAACATCAACACTGAGGAAGGAGCTTAACGATATCAGTTACCTAGAATCATATTCTGAGGTATGTCAAATGTTCAAGGATGTAGGGTGTTACAATTTTTGCAAAAAATTACAGAGCTTTCATCAACAGGTGGCAGAGGCTTTCACTCTCAATTTCGATGGAAAGAAAGAAATCATCGGTCAAGATGAATTGGAAATTGATGAAACCCTCATAGCCGAAGTTACATATCTTCCAACGATTGGAGAGAAATGGTTTAAAAACACTGTGATTAAGAATGTTGAATTCAGGACCTATTTAAAACCAGAACACAAGGGTTTGATTTGGAAGAAAGATATTCGTACATCTTTCCTTAAAGAGAAATGGAAATAGTTATTGAAGGCTATAACGATTTATATAACCTATGAAGGATGATACAACAGGGTGATGATTTATCATTTCAAACTTATAAACCATTTGATAGGTAGAAACCCACTTAATTTTCCCTATTTCCTCCACCGAAGCTTATCCAAGATGGCTTATCAAGTCAAGGCCAAACCTAGTCAAGTTGCAAGTAGATTATCCCACCATAGTTTAATCAAATTGTTGGTCTATGAGCTATTGCAAATAAAGGGTAAAGAATGGAAGTATTTATTATTCTGGAATGATTTCCAGATTGAGGTTCATCCATAGGGCAAAAAAGAGTCCTCATTCAAGAAATTCTCCACTCCCAGAAGTGGAAAGAGGAGGAGAAGAGCTATCTCTCCAACCCTAGTCAATCAACCCTCTCCTTCCTCTAGGCTGGGAAAAACAAAGAAGAAATTGAATTTTAACGGTGAGGAAGAAGAGGCCAATGAATTCCCAATGAAAAAAAACATTCTCAATCTCCCTTACACAGACTCAGAAGATGAAGGGCAGCAGTTGGAAATAGGGCACAAGGATTCAGTTACCACATGGCGTGACAACTTTGTTTTTGTGGACATATACACAACAAGTTATGAGAACCTTCCATCACCTACTCCCCAAGAAGAACAAGAGCCACAAATTGCAGAGGCCTCATCTAGCAAACAAGTGAAGCAGAATAAATCAAAAGAAATCAAGAAGATTAAGAAGAAGCTAGCTGAGAAAGAAGTGCTTGAAAGGGTAATAAAAACCAGGTATGAAACCCTATCAAAAAACTTTGCAAAAAGAAATTCATCTTTGGAAAGACTAGTCCATGAAAGCATAAAGGAGAAGAAAAAGAAAAAAAAGATTGTAAAGGACTACAACAACTTATGGAGAGTAGCCGAGGGTTTGAAGAAAAAGGTCAAGGATTTGAGGAAAAAAGCAATGGATTCAAAACACCAAGCTCATGCTTCTCTTGAGACCCTTGCAGAGGTGGCAGTTCAATGCAATGAACCAGAAGAAGCCAGTAACCCTACAAATTTTGAGCAAGATATAGAGGCCTAAAAAGATCAGTCCTGAGGCATTTTTGAGCTGAGACAAGGGTATTTTTTGAAATTTTGATAATCTTAGGTTTTGGTGGCTTAGGAAAACATATCGATTGTTCATTAGCCACAAAAATAAGATCTTTTGGTAGCTAATCAGCCCGAATTCTATTTTCTTTAGCTATCGAAAGTACTGACAAGGCAGAAAGCTAATGTTTTTGCACATATCCAAGTTTTTCTTATTCAAAATATTAAAAAATGGTTCCAATCGATTGAAAATAATTAATGACATCTCTATCAAGAGTTTTTTTTTGGTTTTGAAGATGTTTTAAAAGAGAGAAAAGGTAAGCAACAGTTAGCTATTGTCACAGAGATAAGACTGTTGACTGTCAACAGGTGTCAAGTTTGACTCCTCCCATATCACATGAGATCCAGCAGCCTCGGAAGGCTTACTACACCTGCCAAGAATCTGAAGAACGTAAAGATCAGTCAAGCAGTTAAATTGATCTAGTCTACTTAGGTCAATTATTTATTTTCTATATTTGGCAAAATTTGATCCATTAATCTAGGATCTAGAAACTGTTTGTAAAGCGCTATAAATCCAAGAACATTTGATGAACACAGGGTTCGATTTTGAGTTCTATAATCTACTGTGGTTGTATAAAAGACACTTTATTCAATATATTAAGCCTGCAAGTTTCTTTCATTTGTTATTGTTAGACTCTCCTTTATCTTTGTCTATGCATATGAGTTGAAATTGTTATTTTGTCTATGTTTAATGGTCCCATGGTAACTGTCATCTTACTTTTGACTGTTAATCAAGAATCATAAGCATCTATGGATAGTTTGTTGACCCATCATATATATTTCCTATGTATGTTCTAGTTAACTGATTGGTTTTCTTATTCATTTGTTTTACAAACCTATCTAAATATAGATCCTGAAGGTCTTGTATTGCATGAATATAGCTAGACTATCTTGAAGGTACAATCCAGTGATTAGGATATTCATCTTGATCCAAACCCACACCTATTATTGAGAAAATAGTTACCAAAAAGAATAAGTTACCAGGCATCTCTGATATACAGCCTACGAGAGTTTCCTGGAGTGCTAACAAATTGGTGCCATTGTTAGGGAGAAGAGATTGAAGCTCAGCTGCCCTGGGAGATGACAAGATCCAACTTTGATGATAGACAAATTTTGGACACATTTTTGGCTTGTAACCATCTATATGGAAACTCCATTGGAATGAAGTGGCTCCAAGAAGAGCTCACACCAGAGATAACCAAGAAAGACCACTGGCAGCACCAGTTCCAGATCATGAGAAGATTATCAGAAGCAGAAAATCTTTGCAAAGACAAACTTCTGGATCTGCAAGAGTTGTCACCCATGATTTTGGTCATCATGATGATGTATTGATGATGGTGTACTCATGCTCTTCATAAGAACTTTCTCCTGAGAATAATTTATTTTCATCTCTTCCAGAAAATTCATTTTTGAAGACTGTTCGAAGGCTGCTAGTAAATTTCCCTGCGAGAATGTATGATTCTTGCAGGCTGCCTTAAGCCAGGGTGCGAGAAGTTCGCACTGTGTTGAACTGCTAGGGTGAAAACTCTTTCTAAAGCAAGGAAAAAGATGAATTCTCGATGCTTCTAGAAGGGAATCTTCTAGAAGGATGAGATGGCATTCGAATGGTTAT
>SNQJ01S0116033.1:29367-41370 GCA_010110895.2 Picea sitchensis | reverse complement strand
TCATTTCCTTCTAATTGTTCTTTGAGTGCTTCTTCAATTATTTTATCTTCTTCTATTTGAACCTTCAATTTTGTGATCATTTGTTCTAGTTCTTGAGTGTCTTTTTTCTTATCTAGTTCTGCTTGTAGTTTATTTTTTTTCTTCTTTTCTATTCTAATAACTTCTATGGCACTCTTTAATTCTTCTCGGAAATCAACTTCTGCCTCTTCAATTTTTTCTTCATATGATTCTTCATATTCTTATTTGGAGTCTTATTTATCAGAGTCTTCTACTGCCATGAATAGAACTCTCCTTGTTTCAATGTCACTGACTTCATCTTCATCTGATGATGAGATGTCTTCTTTGGTGCAAAAGTTTTTCTTGAAAACTTTCTTTGTAGCTCTTTTACCTTTATATGTTTGTCTACCTTTTGAGTAAACTTCATCATTTCTCTTTTTCTTATGAGGACATTTGTTAGCAAAATGACCAATACCATCAAAATTAAAACAAATTAAAGGAAGCTTACCTCTGTACCTACCGTTGGTTCCCTTGTTTGGTCTTTTGACGAAGTTGGCCACTTGTTCATTATCTTCCGAGACACCGTTGTTGCTACTATATTCTTCTTGTCCCTTTTTCTTTTGCTTTGATCTTTTGGATTCTTTGAAGGCTGCTTATTTTACATCTAGATTTTCTTGTTCAGTTCTCATCTCATGTGCTATGAAGATTCCATGCAGTTCGTCCATGCTTATTGAGTTTATATCCGATCTTTCTTCTAGTGTTGATATCTTAGGGTTGAATATCATAGGAAGAGATCTTAGTACCTTTTGAACAATTACAGTTTCTTCGATTTCTTCTCCCAATACTATGATTGCATTCACTATTTCATTGACTCGTAAGAAGTAGGCTGTGATATCTTCATCTTCCTTCATTTTTAGTTGTTTGAACTGACCTCTGTAAGTTTGAAGCTTTGTTGCTTTGACTTTTGATTCTCCTTCATAAATATTTCGAAGTTTGTCCCAAATCTCTTTAGAAGATTTACAATGTGCAACTTTGGTGAATACCGTATCACTGAAACCATTCAAAAGTGCATTTATGGCTTTGGAATTATTCTCACTGAGTTTCACTGCTTTGTCATTTTTTGGTGGAACTGTTGGTGTTGTGTATCCATCTACAATTGATTGCCAAAATTGAAATCCATGTGCCTATATATATGCCTTCATCCTTATGCTCCAAAAAACATACTTTTGTCCATCAAATTGTGGTATTCCATTTTTATATGAGTTGGTACTCTCCATGATCTACCTTTCAGTGGTTAAACTGATTTTTGCAGTTGGTACTTCCATGATCTACCTTTCTGTGGTCAAACTGATTTCTCTGAAGGAACCTTTTCTGATGCCAATTGTTGGATTAATGAGAGGGGGCTGGAATCAATAATAACGAATTATAATCCTTTTTCTTCAAATGTTTATCAATGTAGAATTATTATCCAATAATGAGTAGTAATAAATAAACAATCACACACATGCACAAGACACTAGTGTTTGCTAATATATAACCCAAATAGGAGAAACCACATAATGCTTTTTTCTTATATGTCTTGAAGAATTACATTCATCAGGAAGCACCACTTCCCTTGTTTTTAGATGCAACTGGAAGGAGGCTCTACCTCCCTAGTTTCTCAAAAAGACACCTCGAGGGAAGCTCCAACTCCCCAAATATATGGCTACAACTGCAGGAGGCTACAACCCCAATGTTCTCCAAATACAACCTAAGGTGGCTACAACCATTCTTGCCCCTGGCCCTACCAATTCAAGTAGAAGTAGAATGATGGAACCAATTGCACACTATCACTGTGAGATATACCGCCATAAACCTATACCAATAAACTAAACAATGCATCAACTCAATCAACTCCTGCATTCATAAACAAGTGCATCAACCATGCACCAACCTGTAATCAACATGTACTATAACCAATTGTATCCAACCATGTACTCAAGTATAACCAATCATGTGTCAATTACTTATAAACTATGAATCATCAATATTTACTAACATCATCAACTATACACTTCATGTGTATGTGTCAACTCATCAACTACTTGTCTCAACCATGTACTCAACATGTGCCACAACCAAAAGCCCTCATCAATTTTATCATCCAAGTATGCTTTGTAACTCTGTAATAGACCTGGTGTATATGATCACATTCCTGCAAACCTTCCTTAACTTTAAAAATGAGATACTAGCATTTTCATCAAACTTTTCTTTAGTCTCACATGCCTAGTTTTGGATTAGTCAAAAACCCTAACTTGAAGTAATCATAACTTTAAACCTGTAATGTATAAATATTTTGAAACTGATACACAATGTTCTTCAGTGTTTTTTATGCAATTCCTCCAAGTGGCACTACTTGGAACCTCTCAAAAAAGGAGTTATAGCAAAAATGACAAGCCTTGTTGAATTCTGGCTTATTTTAGAGAGTGACATTGTACAGCGTGCCCCGCACAAAATATTTGATGAAATGATCTGAAACTGTTACACAGCATACTACAGACAAAATATTGTAGGTCCAACTTCTTCCTAACAAAATATTGTATTCAAGAGGCACATCAACTACTTCTACTTCAATGCACACAGGTTTACCCTCCAATTGCATGAGAAAGGAGGGAATTATTTTATGTGGTATGAAAGATCGACCGTCAAAAAAGGTTAGCAACATGGGTGATAGATACAACTTAGGTTGGCCAATATCCTTTCAACATGCCAACAACATCATGCAAGACGAGGCACCCTCATCAACCACCATACGAAAAAATGTTTCGTGTCAATGATTTTTTGGCATAAACCACTATTATCTGAAAAGTGACATGGTGAGGAAGACGAGGTTTATGGTCTGTAGGGTAAAAACCAATCATTCTTGAGTTAGTGGTATCGACCTCTCCCAAGGAGGACAACAACTATTTCCTCTGTGATGATCACTCTAGAAAACTTCCAGAGTGGACATTGCACAAGGATTTTGTGCCCGATCCTCCATGATGGAGTAATTTTGAGCAGCCCTTGCATCTGGGTTGTGAGAAGACTTTTTGAATGCATCCTTAGGGATGTGAGTCATCGCTTCTCTGACTGTCTTCTCAATTCAGTGGGTTGGAGGATTATTTTCCCATCTCAACAGATTCTGGCATTCTGTAGTTATGATCCCTGGTCTGTATATTAGCTTCGGCTTTAATCATATAAATGTTTGTGACTCCATTGTTAGTATTGGGCACGAGGGCTCCTTGAATTCCCCCATGTGTGCTCATGGATGAGGAAGCTTGAGCCAAATTTTACCCTTGCAAAAAAGGGTTGTTTAACACGACATACTTCTGTTGTGCTAATAGCTTTTGGGCTTCCTCAAGACGAGGGAATTGGTGAGTCAAGTGGTCATTCGTGGAAAGCTTACACATAAAATTTACCTTTCTCTTTTCATTTTTTTCCCTCACCAACATTAGTTTCAGCCTTCTTATCCCCCTTACCCTTCTTGTTTTTAGGTTTTCTCTTTCCCTCAATTTGATGGTTACCCTTGGGATTTTTTGATTGCACACTATGTACATCTGACGTTTGGGTTATGGGGTAGCCGAACTAGGATAAAGGTGGTTATAGTTTGTTGAATTGATAATTGTTGTAATTGATTAGACAACTGATATGTGGGATTGCTATGTGTTGAGCCTTCTATGTTTTTGGCATGAGGCCGAGAATTCTTTTTGGTCTTGTCAAATGTCAACCGTGGTGCGTCGGGAAGGATCTCGTATAACAAACCAGACTGAGAGTAAATCAAATCTAGTTGTTGTGCTCTCTTGATAGCCTCTTCCTCGGAAAAAACCTCGGAGGTCACAATGTATTTGGATACATAAGGTACCAAGGAATTTAGGAACCACTCAAGCAAAAATGCAGGAGAGACCTTAACTTTGATCAAACTCTTTCATTGTCAGCATTCTTAGATGTGATCCAATATATGGTCAAATTCTGTTTGCTTGAAGTTGGCCAATAATTTGGTGTCAACATTGTATCTTATTGGTAACTGGAAATGGTTTAAGAATACCATAGCCAAGTCATTAAAGTAAGCGTACTTCAAGATATCGATCTTGATATACCATTTTGCAGCACCCCCTATAAGAGTGTGTTGAAAAAAACACAACTGGGTGAAATCATCCTTTAACAAGTTGGATGAGAACCATAAGTGAAATTTCATCACATGATCACTTGGATATTCGCCAGGCATGCCTTCAAACTTAGGGATGTCTCATAAAAACTTAGTTGGCATGGGGGGCCAATGCAGATTATGAAAAATCGGGTCATTCAATAGTCTCAACAAGTCTAGAAAATGCAGAGTTGCCAGAAAAGGTAGTCTAGGTTGTGGTGGATTCACATGAAAAGAGGGGCTTGTATTTTGGTTGGAACCAGGTTGCCAGGAAAAGTTTGACTATTCTCCAGGGTTTTGGTAGAGACCATGGTGGCATTGTCTAGTAAAAGGGACTTGCATTTGATTCTGCATCGCTGGTTGATTCTTATTGTTGGATGACATGCCTTGTGCAAGGATTTCCCTCTATACAACATTCCAAGGAACTTGGTTGGGGATGCCCCCAGCCGACCCTCCTGACATAGGTATTGAACCCTTCCCAGGGTTCCACTGAGCATGGGAGGGTGTGCCCCCGATTGGAGTCCCTTGCAAAGGGAATGAGTCTTGTCATTTCCAATACCTTGTGAGAAGTAAGCTCTTGTCATCATTCCCTATGAAGGAATGAAACCTTGCAAAGGTTTTTGTTGACCAAAATCAGGGATGCCCCCAGACGAGAAAGAAAATGATGAGAAAGTGTTATTTCTAAATGCATAGAACAAAGAAAAAGGCATAGATCCCACTAGATTCATGTAGGATTGAGGTCCATGGATCCCCCCACTCAACAAACCAGAGTTGGTATTAAGATCGATCGGTTGCTGGAAAGTGCCTTCGAGTGAAGGGGACGAAGGAGGGATGTGACCCCCACCGTAAGGGATAGCGTTGAATGGGGAAGTGGTTCCTGCGACAGATCCTTTCATGGGAGAATTAGAGCTCCCTTCCCCCAAACCAACGGTCTATAGAGTAAAGTAGGTTAGAACCGAATTAGATTCAAAACCCAACATCCCATATGAAAAGGGAGTGTCATATGCGTTGTTGATAGAGGGAATAGTGGTCAAAGTCATTGAAGGGATTGTGCAATAGCCCAAAGTAGTGGGCATCTAGACAGTTGTAGTTCTAACATGTGAAGGTGGGGGAGGAGGTACAACACCCCCTCTTGCGAAAGTTGCGATGGGAGTATGAGGACTCCTGAATGAAGTAGCACTAGTTTCTTCCATCTTTGCTCACCGAACAAACTATTGTTTAGGTGAAGTCACCTCAAGAGGTACTATCTAAATTAGAAGTGGCATCGATAAGTCAATGATCAGAGGGTTTTCTATCTTGAAGCCTTCATTCTCAAGGTCATAAAAAGTAGATTCCTCTGGTGCAGGAAATTGTTCTCTAGGAACTAGCTCATGCACAGTTTCCTATGGCCGGATAGCTTTGAATGAGCCCTCTTGATCTAGCTTGTGCCTCAACGATGGTGGATGTGGCTCCAAAGTAATCGGTGGTAGGCCTTGAAGCCTATGTGAATGGTGGAGTTGTTGATATTCCACCTTGTGAAATGATAAACTGACACTATAAGGTTGAGCTAGCTCGAAACACAAAGAACAGACTAAAAATTTCTTAACAACAAGTCAAGAAAGCAATTGACTGGCAGAAAGAATAGTTACACCAATCGACACTATAAAAACTTAACCATGCAAGTGTAACTTGAACACAGAAACACCCTACGGGTATACTCTACAAAGCATGATCTGACATCTACCCTGGGTACCGTGGTATACCCCCAAAGTCACCCGTGTAAGTCCCTAAAAATAGGCAACTATGTTTACAACTCACAGTCAGTCACCAAGAAGGTATAGTCAACAGTTGGAATGATCGTAATGAGCAGGATAACCAAGTTCAAAGCCTTTCAAGGGTACCAAAGGAAATGGTCTAGAAGACAACTAGGGATCTCGAATGGATTCAAGGTCCACAAGGCTCCGTAGTCAAATTTGATCAGTGTAATTCCCAAGAATGACCCTCATTATATGATTCCCACTATGCTTGGTCTGACTTTGGAGGGGTTATCTCCTCTACCTTTTCTCACACGACCTCGTGTTTAGCCCCTATGTTAGAGGGGGGGTGTCGGTTGACTCTTATGATACTGGAATATGATACTCCCTATTGCAAACTCTAATTTTTGTTTAAACAGACTTGAAGAGTTTCCTCTCCACACCTATTTCAAGGCCTTAGAGCCTAGACTACTTGGTGAACCCTACAAAAAAAAGTCTATTTGATTTTAATTGTTGATCATTGATTTTACTTGGCTTGATTTACTCAAAAGGGTACAAATGTGCAACTTGTGGTGTTTACAAGAGATGAAAGAGAAGGAAAAATTTAGAGCATTCGTGCAAAATAAAACTAGATTCTTCAAATTGTAAGAAATGGCTTTTAAATATTTGTAAATGAAAACTTTTTGAACTAGTATTCCAAGATCATATAATGCAAAAAGTTTCCTAGAATGCACTTTTCATTTTACAATGTAAATGCAAAATACTAAACTTTAAGAGAAATAGCAAAGAAGGAACTTTGAAGAGGAACTATTTTCTTTTGTTAAAAAAAACGACCTATTCTACGTCTACCAAACAAAATGCATAACTAAATGCAATAATTTTTTATTTTTTGAAATTCTTAGAAAAGCAAAAACACAAGTAAAATATCATTTTCATTTTTCAAAGCATAAACTAGATAAAGAGAAAATAAACCAAGAATAACACAGATCCTAAACCACTTCCTAAATGTAGGGATTCATTGGAATCAACAAGAGGATATAGCTCTTATAAGCTCGCTCTAAACTTCTAAAAAATAAAATAAAGAAACAATATGGGTTCTTTACACAGAGAAATATAAACTGAATCTTTAACCCAACCAAACATAATTAAAAGAGACCCTGAAGAGTTTCAAAATGGCCTGAGAAGCACAAAGATTCTTGCTAGGAAAGGAAAAATCCATCTTAAAAAAAAAAAACCGTTCCAAAACACAGAGACGTGTGTTGTGCACAAGCAACTTGCATATGTACGTGGGCTATACTAAGGACAGGGCAACGTACACCTCTTTAAATTTTCAAAAAGAAACAATTCTTGGATAATTGACTGGGAAGGGGAGGCTAATAGGCACCTGGAAGGTGAAGACCCTAAACTGACTCAGTAAACTTGGAAAAATAAAAAAGAAACTAAAAAAACCGAATCAAACCAAAATCTCCCACTAAAACCCTAGAGAGACTCCCTAGTGGAGTCACAAATTATGCTATGGGGAAAATCCCCCTACACTGGGTCAAAGGTAAAGGAAGAGCACTAAATCCCTTAAAATACAATTCTAATCTTAAACTACCCCAAAATCAACTAAACTAAGTGATGAGAATGAAAGGAAAGAGGATTGATGAATGAACCTTTAGTCCTTGCGGTTCGTGTTGACCTCTTTCACTTGTCGCCTCCTCCTGGATTGTTGGCCTCCTCCCAAAGCTGACCTGCAAAAGGTTAGGAATACAATGAAACAATGTATACCACTTATACTAATCACTTTAAAATATTAGACATAGATATCAAATGCAAAAATCAACAAAAGCATATAGACATAATGTTTTGGGGCAAGAATGAACTCTTTTATTCAATATTACGATCAAAAGGATTACAGCCTTTGTTGGAAATCGCTCCATGAACCAGGTTGACTCTCCTATATCATGGTTCCAATTTCATCAATACCATGCTATATTCTCACAACCAACTTATCATTTAGGGAAGGAGAAATGGTTGTATAAGTAGAAAATTCTGGAGGGGAATTTTGAGGCCAAAACTTAGAATAGGATGCAAAACTTGGGCTAAGAAGGGGAAGGGATTTTGGTAGACTTTTCTTATTCTCTTGATTTTCTTGTCAAATGAAACCCCGAGACCTCTTTTATATGATAAAAATATAGTTATTTGGTTTGGAAGGGGTAAAATGGTTAGCAAACCCTCTATAGCCCGTAAACTCCATCGAATTTCTTGCAATTTTATATTTTTTGCAACTCTTGGAGGTAAACGTGGGCTAACTAGCATGAAAACTGCATATGTACACAGTCTAAATAGCATGCAACATGCATGTGTACATGAGATATTAGTGCAACAGGGAACGTACACTATCCAAAAAATAGTTTTTTAAGAGGAAGCCTCAACAATATTTTAGCAAAGTATGTAAGTGGAAAGGCCAATGTCGTGTATGCACATATAGGGAATTTTTGGAATATAAAACATATATTCTGCCTCTACTAAGATTATTTCTACAGAAGTAAGCTTCATGTTGAACCAAGTAATCATTGTTGATCCCAAGATGAAGCAACACCCTAAGGTGCTCTTTCTATATACTGCACTTCCTACCCAATCTGATTTTTTATATCCCTACAAATATACTCGATATCCTCCAAGATATCTCAATACATACTCCACTGTACCTCTCAATTGCCTAAGCACATGATTTGTTGTGATCCAATGCATCTTCCTTGGCTCTACCATGAACTGACTCAAAGTGTTCATGGTAAAACAAATACCTAGTCTGGTGTTGACCAAACACATCAAGTACCCTACTAGCAACCTGTATATCATGGGATCCACCAACTCTTAATCTGGAGTGTCAATCTTATTTATATTGGTAATAATAGATGTATCCATCGATTTACATTCCTCCATATTGAATCTTCTCAATATCTCTATTGCATACTTCGCTTGTCCAAGGAAGATATCTCCTGATACCTGGCATACCTCTAACCCCAAGAAATAATGCATCAAGCTAATGTCCTTCATCTCAAACTCACTAGACAAATCTACTTTGCACCCTACAATAAGCTCATCTTCACCTATGAGAAATAAATCATCAACGTACAAAACCAAGATGAGAGGATCCTTTCCAATAAGTATGAAGTACAAGTTAGGATCTGCCTCACTCTTAGTAAATCCCATACTCTGCAAGTATCCATCGATCCTAGAATACCATGCCCTGGGTGCCTTTTTGAGTTTGTACAAGCTGTTCTTAAGCATTTACACATAAGAATCCCTCCCTTTTACCTCAAATCCTTGAGGTTTCTCTATGTATACTTCCTCTTCAATGATCTCATTGAGGAATGTTGTTTTCACATCCATCTGATGTATCCTCCACTTCATAAATGAAGCAATAAAAATAACAACTCGAATAGAAGCATACCCGGCAACTCGAGAAAATGTCTCCTCACATTCCACTCCCTCTTTCTTGGAGAACCCTCTCCCCAAAATCATCACCTTGAACTTATCTATTCTACCATCTGCAACATGTTTTATATTGTAGCGCCACTAGGAACTCAAAACTGACTTCCCCTTCGGTCTCGACACTATGTCCCAAAAATAATTCCTCATAATAGAGGTGTACTCCTCTACCATGGCATATTTCCATACTTGTTGATATGTTTATTCTTGAAAATTGGAAGGCTTAGCATGAATGATTCCACTCATAAGCACCATATAGTTCAGAAACTTCTTCGAAGTCCTATTCTCTCTAACCCCATTCCTAGGAGCCTCACTAGCATCCCTCAATGTTCGTACTAGCCACCTGGGTCTCCTGAGAGGGATGCAAGGAGATAAATCCTCCTCTCCACCTAAAGTATAAACTAATGACTATTTCTCATCCTTCGAAGGCTACTTCTCTTTGTCCTTTATCACTATTGATGACTCCTGAGTACTCCTAGATGTTAAGTTCTCCTCGAACTTCACATATTTACTCATAACTATCTTCCTCTTTGCTAGAATTAAGATGGTGTAAGCCTTTAGGTCTCATTGTACCCCACAAATATACCCTTTTTTCTTGAATGCTCCAACTTTGTCCTCTTATCAATTGGAACATGGATGTAAACTAGACACCCAAAGAACCACAAATGTCTTATCTTTGCTTCATTGGAGTTATGTCCCCCAATATCTTGTGAGGACTCTTGTACAACACATACAATATTGTATCACATGCCTCTAACCAAACAAACATGGGTAACTCCTGATCATGTATCATATCCTTGGAAGAATCGATGATAGACTGATTATTTCTCTCTACAACCCCATTCTGTTGAGCATTGTATGAGACTATTAGCTCCCTCTTGATCCTTGTATCCTTGTAGAAATACTTGAAGTCATTGGAGGTGTACTCTCCCCCATTATCCAACCTTAAGAACATAATATTCATCCATGTCTAGTTCTCTAACTTATCCATGAACTCTCTGAACCGACTAAAGACCCCATCCTTGGTCTTCATAAAGAAGATCCAGGTTTTCCTAGAAAAAAAATCAATAAACTTCACATAGTACGATGATCCCTGTAATGATGCTACTAACATCGACACACTCACATCTCAATGGATAAGATAAAATATCCCCTTGAGCCTACTCTTCTTTTTTGGAAAATCATCCTTGACATTCATTCCAAGTGCACACCCTTTGCACGCTCCTTACTACTCAATATTGAACTATGGAAGACCTATAAAAATCTCCCTCAGACTCGGAAATGAACTGTAGTGTAGCCGTCCCAACCATCTGTGCCAAAATTCACATAGGTTTTCACCACTATGTACCAAATACTGAACATGCTTACCCTGAAACATGTATAAGGTTTCCTCTCTAACCAAAATGACCATTTCAATGTCCAAGATATATTTCTCTGGAGATATAAGTACCCGCTCTTTCTAAAAAGTGAGGAAAAACCCCTATCCTTCATAGCTAAGACTAATTTTTTCTTTCTTCAAAATTGGTATGTAAAACACATCATGGGAGTCTAACAAACCTCCTGAATCAAGTGGAATGTAACTATTCCCTCTCCCTTCATTGCATACCTAGCATCATCACCATACTCCACATGAGCCTTTAAGTCCTTATCCATTAGGCTGCTAAATAAATCCCATGCCTCTGTCATATGATGAGATGCACCACTATACATGAACCAATCACTCCTTGTTGTTGTGCTAGTAGAAAGGAAAGAAATCATTGAGTAATCCTTCACAAAATGTATTGCAAACTCATCAAGTTGCATCTTTGTTGATGCTTCTGTCTACGTCTTTTCATTATCCTTCTTCTTATTCTCCAGACACTAAGATGCATAATGCCCATTATTATGACATGATAAACACTTGATTTTACTCAAGTCCTTCTTCCCTGGCTTTTATGATCCTCCATCATTGTTACCCTTATTACTAGAACTCTTTCCTTTTCCCTTCTTTGTCTTACTGATAAGGGTGAATTTATCTTCACTAAATCTCTTCTTGATGCCTTTAGAATCTTCCTAAGCATCTTCCTAGATGAAATCACCCTAAAGTCTCTACCAATCTGGGAAATTCTCCTGAGCACAAACTCCTTTGAAAAATGGTTCCCATGATTTGGGAAGACCATTCAATGCCACATTCACTGACTCCAAGAGAGCCCTATCTACTTTGATATGCTTCTGGTTATGAGCATCTAAGGATTTCAGATATATAAATGGAGTAAATTATTTATCCAATAACTCCCAAAGGTCATACTTCTTCAACACCAAAATAACTCTCGCTTTCCAAGATAGGAAGTTGGATGCTCCATCCAATCTGTCTTCAACTCTTGACAGTGTTGTTGCCATCCCTAAGACCTAATGAATTTCACTGGAAATAACCTACTACTGGAAACATTCCCTTGTACTAATCTGGCTTCCCATCATAGCATGTGCTCTAATACCATGTTGAAATTCTTAATCTAGAACCTAGGAAATTTGTTATCTAGTGATTTTCTTAATTTAATGATATTGGCAGCTCATAAAACAAAAATACACTACTAAATTATTCAACACAATATTATGCAGTGAAAGCATATGCTAGGAAACAAATCAAGCACGCAT
>SNQJ01S0116033.1:13431-28124 GCA_010110895.2 Picea sitchensis | reverse complement strand
AGGGATACTGGCCCACTGAGAGAAATACAACTACAGACTAACCTGGAAAGGTTTGACATGCTGTACGACCAGTTTTGGCATGATTTTTGAGGTATCCACGCCTTTACCTTATGTGACCCACGAATATTCATGGCTTTCCCTTATGTGACCCACATATATTTGAGATTGTCTCCACTATGATCCACATATGTGTATGGAAAACCTGTACAAAATGCTCTATATAATCCAACACTCTCCTATGGATTCCTTCGACCAAAACATAATTGTGTATGCCTATGTTCTCTCTTCTCCTTGACTTGTATGATCTATAGATGAAATTCCTTCTTCACCTACCCAAGATATTTAACCACAATCCTTTGTGATCTAATACTCTGTGTCATGACACTCTCAACACAATTCCTATCAAGTTTATTTCTCCTTCACCCTAGCCTTGTTTTTATAATTGTGAGTTACAATCTATTTCTAATCTCACTTGCAACTTAGATTGCATGCAAATACTACATGCTAAGATTACATGTTAAGTACTTTTGGTACTTTCCTCAAATAACTCAATTAACTGATTACATAATTAATTAATAAAATCAATTTACTTTAATAATTCCTTTAACTAAAGTAAATTCAAGAGTAGAAGGGTTTGGACGATTTCCACACATCTAGACACATAGACCTCTACGTAAATACATGTTTGATGCTACAACTAACATCAACAGTGAGAAATCGTCCCCCAATATCCTATATCTTGTTTAATTTCATATAATTCAAATTTACTCAATATTCTTATATGGTGATCCTAAATACCTCTACTCTTTTGAATTTTTTTGATGAATCCATTTGTTCTTGAGTCTTCCCTTGTTAGTCCTTCCAAATGATGCTCTTCTTGTACAAAATAGACAATTGCAAGATCATTTTTTGTAATTTGAAGAATTTGGAGAAAAGTCTCTTTTTATTGAGTATTTTCTTGATCTTCGTCTAAGACTTTCTCCACAAAAATGGATAGTAACCCTTGTGTGATATTATAATAATTTACTTGATTTTCTAGCAAATAGAATCTCAAGGATGATTTTAGGGGCCAAATTTCGCTCATGGGCTAATTTTCCATGGTTTTTCCAAAAACGAGATTCGATATTTTAAAAATGATTCGCCCAAATTGTATAGGATAAAATTATTTTACCTTAAAAATCGCCATTTTTTTTATAAAAACTATATAAAATACTTAGAAATTTGAATATTTTTACAAAAATATCGCCAAACATTTATAGTTGACATATGAAGGATGTTGGCATGTTTTATAGGCAGCGTATGCTTGTCATTGATGGCAAGTATAGCAACGATGATGGCTTGAGTATAGGAGTAATGTGCCAGGCAGGCACCAGAAGCATTTTGGGAAGACGCAGCAGAGCAAGCTCATGAAGACCAGAAGAGATAGTGTAGAAGAGAACGTTGAGTGCAGAGTATGTGTGTTTGTCATTGATGGAAAAGATCAAGACTAGCAACACAATGATGATCGCATGGCAAGATCAGAAGCGAAAACTCTAGGAGTCAAGGAAGAAACTCACGACAAGAATGATGAAATTGCGAAATACGAAACCACGACATTTTCGGGTTTCAGATACCAGAAGTTGGAGGAGTCAAGAGTCGAGACTCTTCATCACAAGAATCCCGAAGTTTCGAAATGCGAAATGCCGAAATCATGAAACAGGCACATCAACAAAGACTCCATTTTGGGGTTTCGGATACTGGGAGTTGGAGGAGTCAAGAGTCAAGACTCTTCATCACAGGAGTCCGGAAGTCACGAAATGAAAAACGCTAAAACACCTTCAGATCATTATGGGGATCACAACATGGAGCATCAAGATATCTCATCACAAGGAATGCCAGAATGACGAAATGCAGAAATGTGAAAAACACCTTTTGGTGTAGGTTTCGGATATCAGAAGTTGGAGTGTCGAAACACTTCATCACAAGGAATGCCAGAATGATGAAATGCAGAAATGTGAAAAACACCTTTTGGTGTAGGTTTCGGATACCAGGAGTTGGAGTGTCGAAACACTTCATCACAAGGAATGCCAAAATGCCAAAATGCGGAAATGCGAAAAACACCTTTTGGTGTAGGTTTTGGATACTGAGATTTGGAGTGTCGAAACACTTCATCACAAGGAATACCGGAATGCCGAAATGTTGAAATGCGAAAAACACCTTTTTGTGTAGGTTTTGGATACCGAGAGTTGGAGTGTCGAAACACTTCACCACAGGAATGCCGGAATGCCAAAATGCAGAAATGTGAAAAACACCTTTTGGTGTAGGTTTTGGATACCTAGAGTTGGAGTGTCAAAACACTTCATCACAAGGAATTTCGGAATGCCGAAATGAGAAATTGAAAAAATGATTTATGGATAAGTGCTTGGTCATTGCCGGTAGTCACATTGTCAAAGAGATGTAGAGAAGAGCTTGAAGAGACAAGCTCCATTTCAGAGTTTGGGACATGGAGAGTCGAGACGACTCATCATAGAATCCCAGAAATTCAAAATGCGAAATGCGTGTTCAGAATTGGCCCCTGGTCATAACCTATGGTCGCATCAACAAAGGATCAAGGGAGGAGGTAGCACAAAGCTAATCTCCATTTCAGAGATTACGACTTGGAGAGTCGAGATGCCTCACCACAAGAATGTCGAAATGTCGAAATGTCGAATTGTGAAATGGAGAAACAAGTGTGAGACCCATCATTTATGATGCAACGGTGCAGGTTAATCACGAATATGGTCGAAGGGCTAATGTTTCTCTTCACAGTTAATCGATCAGTTATGATTCAGTTGTTGATGCATTTTGTTGGAGGTTCACATTGTAACTATGAGAAACGACTGATGGTTTATGTCAGAGGACTCGAAGAGACTTCAGGGTGATCGCCAGAGAAGATGAAGAGTCTTGAGGCATCTTCCAATGGTATGAATACTGTTCATAGAGGCTATTGACAGATCTAATACTGTTGGATCCTGGAACTGCAACAGAGGGAATGACCTCAACTATGACAGAGAAGACGAAGAGTCTCGACTACTGGAGAGGCTAAGGAATCTCGATTTAACACTCAGTGATGTGGACACATGGGTTTAACGGCCAGAGAAGTTGAAGAGTTGCAATGATGATCAGGTAGAGAACTCGACATGGGGAGAGCATGCAGAAGAATTGTGAATAGAGGATGCAGATAATGCATGTTAGTGATAAATGTTGTCGTGGGATTGAGAGAATTCGGGTCTGTAAGTTGCACGAAATGATCAAGCGCAGCACAGGAGAATCCCTGTTTTCCCAAGTAGCAGGTCAAGCGAGCGGGCAAATTGTCATCGGCAGCATCCAGGGTCTATTTTTGCGAAGAAGATTGATGGTCAGTGGGTAATTGCAGTCAGCTGAGTCACGCTAAGTATAGCGCAGATGTTTTTAAAGAGGGGAACGGTGTCAGCTGTCGGATCAGCAGAAGAACAGATCTGGACTGTTGGTTCGGGAGCGGACGCTTGTCACGAGATTACCCACATCGGGGACTCGGGCATCAGAGGTTGGAAGAATAAGTTATTCGACTTCACGAGTGGCGAAGTGGAAAGAATATCAGAACCTCCCATTGAAGAGGACGCGTGTCAGAGATTGATGGATCTCGCGAACTCGGAAGTTCGCAGGGTAAAGGCCCAAATATTTGGTACTCCAAGTCACAAAGGCGCGAGGAGCTAGAAGAAGACGCCGTTGGATCTGCACTTGGGGTCGTGCATCAGAGTCTCGTAAGAAAATACCCAAGGAATTGGCCACGAGGATCGCGAGTTTGCGAGATTTCGACCGTTGGAGGATAGGTGGCCATAGCAAAGCGGCGAAGTGGAATACAGGTGGCAGAAGCCCTCGGGATATCGCTGCGAGAAGTCCTGAGGTATTGGCATTAGGATTCACGAGTTGTGAAGTACCGAGGTTCGTGTGAAAGTGTAGCAGAGCATAAAGTGGGACCGCGTGGTCGACGAGTGGACACACGTTGGTTGGAGACAAAGTCAGCATTCCATTGAATTCTCGCATCTCGAGGACTCGTGAAATAGGAGGGTGAAAACTCGACGGTTCAACCGGCGAGATTGCAAAGTTGCAAGGTCGCGAGGACCTGGGCGCATAGTATTGCCAAGATGATCTCAGTCGTCCACCTAGAGGGACACGTGGTGAGCGATTGACCTCTATCACCTCCTCGCCCCTCGCAACTTTGAAGATCGAAGACTAGCTACTCCCAACCGCGAGGCGCGCGGCGCCAAAAGCGCATTTGAAAGTAGGCACAAGGTCACAGCCTGTGGTCACTTGGGGGTGATAGAAAGAACTGCGCAAGAGGCGGAAGTGTCGGGTTTAGCTGCAGAAGGGATCACTGTGTTCTCCAGGCGCCAGTTCAAATTGATCTCCATCCTGATACCTTCTTGGAGTGAATGAAGAAGAGAGAGGGTGGTTGAAACCTCGCCTCACTCATTAATTGCAAAGTATGGTTGTCCCGACAGGAAGCCTGCCCGAGATGGTCCTCTGTATTGGTTTTCCCACAGAAGCCATGCCGACGTCCTCGACTCACCAGGGAAGTCTGCGCACGCTAATTCATCATTTAAGGGCTCAACTACCCCTTAGCATGAGCCATGCAGAGTTAAGGTGGTGTATGACAGAGGAGTGCAGTCCAGATTTGATTGAAGAGACGCCCCATCCTGAAATTCTAACACGCCTCTGTGAGGTGAAGTTTCCTGAGTATATAGACTCAGTTTTTGTATTTTGTAAGTATCGATGGTTGAGCAGAGCTCCCGGTTATGAAGTTTTAATGAAGCATTGTTATCTCTGGTTATGTATGAACTCTTGAGACTTCTTGCCTTATGGATGCCAGTTTCTTTCATATCTTTGTTTAAACTGTGTTAGAGAAGCTCGGAATTGGAGAATCCAGTCGAGTTGTAGCTGTCATAGGATGATGTAGAATTTGATCACTGTGACCGTTGCATTATCTCTAATCAGTCTTTTTGATTTTCTTAACGCTGAATGACTTGGAATTGGAGAATCCAGTCAAGTCCCTTTATCAGTACCTCAAAGCCCTAAACCTGAGGATCTCATGTTCGGGGTTTTTCTTCTCCAAATTGCCGAAAGCCTATTGCTCGAAGTAGTTTGTTCACTCTTCTTATCAAGTCCTCTTCCTGTTCACCCTTTAATCAACCCATTGGCTGAAGTTAGGATTCCATACCTCCTTTTTTCTTTACGTACCCGACCCAGTCTCTGAGTTAGAATGACATCTCCCCAAGTCTCTGTCCATTTGATCACCCATAAACCCACTGTGACATAAAACTGATGGGCGTCGGGCTCTGCTCCTGATAGCAATCCCGGAGTGACTTCCGACGCTAACATTTCTGGCGCCGTTGCCGGGGACGAAGTTGAATATTTTGCCTGGGACTGAACGACAACGATCAATTGATTATGAAGGTGCATCATATATCAGAACTTGAAGATTGATACTGTGCACCTGGCGACTCCATTGTGACGACTCCACTAGAGCAAACCCGTTGTTTTAATTGTGTCTTTCAGAGGCAAACACACGCAGTCTCATCCATAACTTCCTCTAGATACACCTGAAGCTGACTCAGAAGTGGTGCGTAGAAAGGGAAAGATCTCTATAAAAGAAGTTTCCATCACAGAAACAGGTAATCCACCATCTCCTTCTGTAAGAACTCCTTTTTCCCCTCCTCAGTTTCTTGATAGACCTCCTTCAGAGGCCTCCTGTTTCCTGAATTTTGGGAGTGTTCCTGCTGAGTTTTCCCCTCCTAGTCTGGGACTAGAAGGAGAAACCCTTGTCACTCCCCTCTCCTTTGAAGCTGTTTATCGGCGAAGATCCGTGACCACATAAGATTTCCCCACTCCTACACAAGGAGGAGCACCTGCTGACTCGATCTCGTTAGCCTTCTCCTTGAATCCTCTCTTGTTTCCCACCCCACTCCAAGGCTCATTCCCGGTAGCCCCTTCGCGAACGCCTTCCCCTCCGAGTTCTCCTCCACCTAATATCCCTATGGCCGGAGTGAATCCCCATATGACCGAAATAGAGGTCATCATAGCCACTAAATATGCCCCCCTCGTGCTACCATAGCCTCTCAATGCCCTCCCACCAGAAGGGTACCTAAAGCCGTTGCCCAAGTTTATAGGTGAGGGGGACATAACTGTTGAAGAGCACCTAGCATAATTTTACACTTTCACGAATGATAATGTTATCATGCACACAGACGTATGGATGAGAATTTTTGTCCATAGTCTCCAAGGAGAGTCTAGAAAATGGTTCAGGGCCCTGCCTCTTGGATCTATTGATGGGATTAGAGCTCTATATAATGTCTTTTTGAGATAGTGGGGAGATAAAAAAGACTTCATGTATTACATGACAGAGTTTGGGTCGTTGAAAAGAAAGGAAGGAGAATCTGTTTCTGACTTCTCCAAGAGGTTTAATAAAATGTACAACAAAATTCCTGCTGAGATAAAACCCTCCAAAGCCTATGCAAAGATCACTTACTCCAGCGCCTTTGATCCTAATTTATACTTACTGTTGAGAGAGATAAGAGATGCTACGCTGGCCCACATGCAAGATGCAGTTGTGGAGGTAGAATCTAACATATTGGTTGTTAACCGACTCAGAAACACAGGTGATAGAGGTACGTCCAAGAACAGGCCTGAAGCTTCTTCATCTAGTTCTTCTCCCCTACCTCATCAGACAGATGAGACAGCTAGAACACTAAAATCACTTGCTGCCAAGATAGAAAGGTTGGAATTAGAAGGGAAGCCCATGTATAGAAATTTCCAAAACAATGATAATAGAGGTTTCAAACAACCTGCTAACAATATGCCTTAGTTTTTACCGAGGGAACAAAGGGGAAAGGACAGAGAAGATCAAAGGGTTCAAACCCCCCTCCAAAATAACCTAGTAGATCATGAGGAGAGAGAGGAGATATACGAGTTTGGCCCTAAAATTCATTGTATTGAGGAAGCTCCCCCTTTTCCTCATTGGACGCAGTTCGCATATGAAGAATCACTGATGAGTGCTCAAATTCATGAGTTGGGGAAAGAAGAAAGGCCTGGTCACACTTCTAATAGATATAATCTCAGGTCGAGAAGGAAAGTAGGAGACTTCGATGGCTCGGACCATCCCCTCATAGCAGATAGGCCTACTAAAAATGCAACAGCCGCAGCTAAAGAAAAGAAGACTCAGAGTGCTTCGCCAGCAGCCATAGAGACTGTCACTGAGGTAAGAGAAGCTCCTAAACCTACCCCCTCCTTCAATTTTGAGCATGAGATTCAGAAGATTAGGATCCCTGTACCTCTCTCTAAGCTAGTTAAAAATGAAGACTTCAAAAGGTCCCTTTCCAAGTTGCTACAGTCTAAACCTCCCCAGCCTCCCTCTGACTCAATAAACCTTCAAGATGAAAATCCTGCAGTCATATTAGGGCCCATGGTAGAAGATAGAGATGATTCATCCCCTCCCTTCTACACATCCCTGAATATACAGGATAAAGTGTTGCATAACTGCCTCATGGACTCAGGAGCTTCCCATAACCTTATGCCCAAAATAGTAATGGAAGAGCTGGATTTAGAGGTGACCCGAGCCTATCACAATTTATACTCTTTTGATTCAAGGAGGGTGCGATGTATGGGAGTCATTAAGGACCTGGTGGTTTCTCTGTTTCAACTGCCCATGAAGAGTGTGGTCATGGACATTGTGGTAGCTGACGTTCCTCCCAAGTTCGGCATGCTGTTGTCAAGGTCTTGGATTAAAAGACTTGGAGGGACATTACAGATGGACCTCACATATGCCACTATTCCGGTCTTTGGAGGAGAGCACAGGAGGTTGTACAGAGAGGCCCAGCTAGCCTATATTGTTAGTGATGAAGCAAAACCCACTAACCACCCCATCTTTGCACTTGATACCGACTTAGGGACTAGTTTGTTACAGATCACTGGAACTCCTGAGGTCCCTTTACGGATAAGAAAGCAGCCTATTATTGATCTGCAGATACCTCCTCTAATCACCTCCGTTTGGAATATGTTCTTCGACGGGGCTTCCTCTAGTATGGGTGCTGGCGCTGGAGTAATTTTCATATCTCCCTACCAAGAGACTATATCCTTGTCATACAAGATGGAATTTGAAACTACCAATAATGTGGCGGAATACGAAGCTCTTGTTTTGGGTATAAGGGGTGCAAAAGAATTAGGAATTGAAGAGCTATCCATGTTCGGAGATGCAGAATTGATAATCCAACAAGTCATGAATGTTTATCAGGCTAAGCATCCTCGGCTCAGGAGTTACAGGAATGAGATATGGGACCTGATTGATAATCTTTTCTCAGCTTTCAACATTACTTTTGTCCCAAGGGAATAAAATACCTCGGGCGATTCCTTAGCCATTTCAGCTAGTCTGTTCAAGGCCTCTCTGCCACTGAATATCCACGGTGAGGTTGAAATAAGATACAAACCATCCATCCCAGACAATGTAAAGCACTGGGAGGTATTTGAGGACGACCTTGAAATCAGAAATTTTCTTGAGACTGTCGATGATTTTTCGGCACTGCACATTGATCAAGATCCCGACCCGGAGGGTGAACTTCGCCCTGAGGTGTTTGCAAATAAAATTGCCAATCACCAGATTATTCAACTACCTAGAAATCACATTCCAAGGGGACTAGTCCCTTTAGAAAGGCTATTTGACAAGAATGATGTGGCAGTAAAGGACAGTGTTTCAAGTAAATATGTTGATATAGCCGAATGCAACATCGACACGCAGGAGGAGCCTAAGTTTGTCAAATTATGAAGAAGCTTGACCAATGAACAGAGGGCGGAATATGCTAGGTTATTAAAAGAATTCGCTGATGTGTTTGCATGGACCTACAAAGACCTCAAAACTTATGACACATCTGTCATCGAACACAAGATTCCACTAAAAGAAGAGGCTAAGCCATTCAGGCAGAAGTTGAGACAGATAAATCCCATGTTATTACCTGTCATGGAGAAAGAATTCAAGAAATTGTTAGATGCCCAAATCATTGTCCCCCTGAGGTATTCCGAGTGGATAGCTAATTTGGTTCCAGTAAGGAAGAAAAATGGAGAAATCAGACTCTGTGTTGATTTCAGGAACCTAAACAGAAGCTCAAGGAAAGACAATTATCCCTTGCCCAACATGGAACACATATTGCAGAAGGTAATTGGTGCATCTAGGATATCCATGATTGACGGGTTTTTTGGTTATAATCAAATATCAGTCATGCCTGAGGATAGAGAAAAAATGACTTTCACCACTCCTTGGGGCACATTCATGTATGCCAAAATGCCTTTCGGGTTGATGAACGTAGGGGCAACATTTCAGCGAGCAATGGACATAGCCTTTATCGGGGAAAAGATAAGCTTGTGGTGATCTACCTGGACGATATAACAGTCTTCTCCAGCTCCGACAGAGAACACTGCAGCCATCGGAGGAAAGTTTTTCTAAAATGTTGGAGGTTTGGCCTATCCTTAAATCCCAGAAAATCTTTGTTTTCTATGAAAGAAGGGAAGCTATTAGGCCATATAGTATCAGAAGAAGGAGTAAGGATCCATCCTAGCAGGGTTGAGGCAATTCAAACCCTGTTTCTCCCTAGATCCAAAAAGGAAGTTCAGGCCTTCTTAGGGAAGATTAATTTCTTGAGGAGATTTGTCTCAAATTTTGCTGAGTTGGTAAAAAATATCACAGCCATGCTCAGAAAGGGAAATGAAGTAAAATGGACCGATGGACCTAGGGAATCTTTCATCCAAATAAAAAAGGCATTGACTGAGGCACCTGTTCTGATCAGTCCTGACTATTCCAAGGAGTTCATGATTTTCTCTTTTGCCTCTTTTGATACAGTAGCAACAGTTTTGTTACAGAGAAATGAGGAAGGACGAGAACAACCCATTGCCTTCTTCAGCAAGGCATTGAGAGATGCATAAACCAGGTATGAAATCATGGAAAAATAAGCTTATGCCTTAGTAAAGGCCCTCAAAGCCTTTAGGATCTATGTCCTACACTCAAAGGTGATAGCGTATGTTCCTTCAGCTTCTGTGAAGGACATCCTTGTACAGCCTGACATGGATGGGAAAAGAGGGAAGTGGATTGCCAAGATCCTAGAATTTGATCTGGAGATTAAGCCCACCAAGTTGATAAAGGAACAAGGTTTAGCCAAGTTGTTGGCTGAGTCCAATTGCAAAGCCTTGGGGATCAACCACATCAACTCCTGCTCGAAGATACCGCAAACCGAGTCATCCAATAAGAATTCTCAGGGTGCCTTATCACTAACAACATGCCCCTGGTACAAGGATATCTTGTATTTTCTGCAGGAGTTGAAGCCCCCCGATGGAATGGGAAAAAGAAAATCAAGGGCTCTAAAGCTCAAGGCGGTCAGGTATTGTCTCATTGAGCAAGTTTTGTACTGGAGAGATCCTTCGGGAATGTTGTTGAGATGTTTGAACCCACCCGAAGCCTAGAAGGTTATGTTTGATTTCCATAAAGGCCTTTGTGGGGGGAACCATTTCTGGAAAACCACATCTCATAAGATCCTTAGGGCTGGATATTACTAGCCTACTTTATTCGCTGATGTTTGTAGTGAGGTCAGAGCTTGCACCAAATGTCAAAATTTCTCAGGAAAGCAACAACACAAATCATTGCCATTGAAACCCATAGTAGCTTCGACACCTTTTCAGCAGTGGGGGTTGGAATTCATTGGAGAAACTCATCCTCCCTCAAGTGGTCATCACAGATGGATCCTGACTGCGACAGATTATTTCACCAAGTGGATAGAAGATATCCCCACCAGGAGCACATCGCACAAAGTAATTATTATCTTCCTAGAGGATATCATAGCCCGGTTTGGCTATCCCAGCAGGATCGTCACCGATAATGCTGCTTCTTTCAAATCTGAACCTCTAATTAAGTTCTGTGAGCAATTCCATATCTCTCTAGTTCACTCCACCCCCTACTATCCCCAAGGCAATGGTTTAGCGGAATCCTCTAACAAAAGCCTAATAAAGATCATCAAAAGACTGTTAGAGGATAACAAAAGAGCCTGGGATTCAAAGTTGAAGTTTTCTCTGTGGGTTGATCGTGTCACAACGAAAAAGTCTCTGGGCACTTTTCCATTTCAACTAGTCTACGGAGCAGAGGTGGTTTTCCCTACTCATCTCGCCTTACCTGTGGTGAGATTATTTCAAGACTACGAGGGAGAACCAGATCATATGATCAGGAGAATTCATCAGATAGTGGAAGTGCAGCAGGTCAGAGAACAAGTGAGGGACGCAACCTATAGTCATCAACAGAAGATCAAGTAGGCTTTTGACAGAAAAGTCACGAAAAAGGAGTTTGAGGTCGGGGACTTGGTATTTAAGTGGGACGCACCCAAATAGGATAAAGGCAAGCACAGCAAGTTCGACACCCTCTGGATCGGCCCCTTTAAAATCTTTGATATTTTCTCCAACAACACCTATGGATTGCAGGATCTGGAGGGTGAAGAGGTTTTCAACAGCCCAGTGAATGGGCATTTTCTGAAAAAATGTTTTATTTGAGCCTTAAACGGCTCCTCTGTTTGTAAATATTGTCTTTTAGTTCTTCGTTTAGTTTCCTTTTTCATGTTTTCGGCCTAATAAGTGACTCCATAGCCCAACAAAAGGCGACTGGAGCTGCAGAAGGAGTTCTTGGAGCATCACGGGGACGAATCTATCCCCCATGGAGCCTAAAGAAATGTTAGCATCGGAAGTCGCTCCTGGATTGCTATCAGGAGAAGAACCCGATGCCCATCAGTTTTATGTCACAGTGGGTTTTATGGGTGATCAAATGGACAGAGACTCGGGGAGATGTCACTCTAACGCAGAGACTGGGTCGGGTACGTAAAGAACAAAGGAGGTCTGGAATCCTAACTTTAGCCAGTGGGTTGATTAAAGGGTGAACAGGAGGAGGACTTGATAAGAAGAGTGAACAAACTACTTCCGGCAACAGGCTTTCAGAAATTTGGAGAAGAAAAATCCCGAACGTAAGATCCTCAGGTTCAGGGCTTCGAGGTACTGATAAAGGGACTTGACTGGATTCTCCAATTCCAAGTCGTTCAAAATTAAGAAAATCACAAAGACTGATTAGAGATAATGCAACGGTCACAGTGATCAAATTCTACATCATCCTATGACAGCTACAACTCTACTGGATTCTCCAATTCCAAGCTTCTCTAACATAGTTTAAACAAAGATATGAAAGAAACTGGCATCCATAAGGCAAGAAGTCTCAAGAGTTCATACATAACCAGAGATAACAGTGATTCATTAAAACTTCACAACCGGGAGCTCTGCTCAACCATTGATACTTACAAAATACAAAAACTGAGTCTATATACTCAGGAAACTTCACCTCACAGAGGCGTGTTAGAATTTCAGGATGGGGCATCTTCAATCAAATCTGTCCTGCACTCCTCTGTCGTACGCCACCTTAACTCTGCATGGCTCATGCTAAGGGGTAGTTGAGCCCTTAAATGACGAATTAGCATGTGTAGACTTCCCTGGTGAGTCGAGGACGTCGGCATGGCTTCTGTGGGAAAACCAGTACAGAGGACCATCTCGGGCAGGCTTCCTTCTGGGACAACCATACTTTTCAATTAATGAGTGAGGCGAGGTTTCAACCACCCTCTCTCTTCTTCATTCACTCCGAGTAGGTATCAGGATGGAGATCAAGTTGAACTGGCACCTGGAGAACATAGTGATCCCTTCTGCATCTAAACCCGACACTTCGGCCTCTTGCACAGTTCTTTCTATCACCCCCAAGTGACCATAGGCTGTGAGCTTGTGCCTACTTTCAAATGCACTTTTGGCACCTCGCGCCTCGCGGTTGGGAGGAGCTAGTCTTCGATCTTCAAAGTTGCGAGGGGCGAGGAGGTGATGGAGCTCAATCGCTCACCACGTGCCCCTCTGGGTGGACGGCTGAGATCATCTCGGCAATACTGTGGGCCCGGGTCCTCGCGACCTCGCAACTTTGCAATCTCGCCGGTTGAACCGTCGAGTTTTCAACCTCCTATTTCGTGAGTCCCCGAGATGCGAGAATTCAACGGAATGCTGAATTTGTCTCCAGCCAATGCGTGTCCACTCATCCACCATGCGGTCCCACTTTATGCTCTGCTACACTTTCACACGAACCTCGATACTTCGCAACTCGTGAATCCTAATACCAATACCTCGGGACTTCTCGCAGCAAGATCCCGAGGGCTTCTGCCACCTGTATTCCACTTCGCCGCTTTGCTATGGCCACCTATCCTCCAACGGTCGAAATCTCGCAAACTCGCGATCCTCGTGGCCAATTCCTTGGGTATTTTCTTACGAGACTCTGATGCACGACCCCAAGTGTAGATCCAACGACGTCTTCTTCTCGCTCCTCGCGCCTTCGTGACTTGGAGTACCAAATATTTGGGCCTTTACCCTGCGAACTTCTGAGTTCGCGAGATCCCTTTATCTCTGACACGTGTCCTCATCAATGGGAGGTTATGATCTTCTCACCACTTCACCACTCATGAAGTCGAATAACTTATTCTTCCAACCTCCGATGCCCGAGTCCCCGATGTGGGTAATATCATGACAAGCGTTCGCTCCCAAACCAATAGTCCAGATATGTTCTTCTTCCGATACAATGGCTGACACCGTTCACCTCTTTAACAACATCTGCGCTATACTTGGCGTGACTCAAATGACTGCAATTACCCACCGACCGTCGATCTGCTTCGCAAAAATAGACCCTGGACGCTGCCGATGACAATTTACCTGCTCGCTTGACCAACTACTTGGGAAAACAAGGATTCTCCTATGCTGCGCTTGATCATTTCGTGCAAATTTCAGACCTGAATTCTCTCAAGCCCACGACAACATTTATCGCTAACAATGCACACAGAGTACAAAAGTGCAGAACAGAGAAGATATTGGGGGCTGTTGAGAGTGATTCAGGTGTGTAGAAGGAGGCAAAGTGAAGCAGCTGAAATGCACAGAAGAGGAATGGTGCATAGATGGGACATGGCGCATAGAGCATAAAAGGAAGAAGAACATAAAGCGTAAGGAGGGGGTGCAGGATGACACTAATGTAGGTAGAGCAGAGAATTTTAGTAGAAAAATGATGAGACCGGTAAGCCATTGATAAATATTGTATTACTGTGAAAAATTTATACATAGCCAACTTTATATTTCAGGGTGGTAGGGAGGTGCTAGGGAGGATTGTTGTCCTCAGAGGTTCTAGTGGGTGCTTGAACATAGGGAGTTGTAGCTTCCATCTGGTTGCAGCCAGAAAAACCAGGGTGGCAAGGTGGTGTAAGGGAGAACATTGGTTCTCTGATATACAGGTCGATGCCTGTGTAACTGGAAGTTGGTGCTTCCATCCAATTGGTGTTGGAACTCTTAGGGAGTTGGTGCTTCCTTNGTGGGTGCTAGAGAAACCAGGGATTCGATGCTTCCTTCTAGTGGGTGCTAGAGAATCCAGAGATTTGGTGCTCTCAGCAAGTAGCAGCTTGAAAAATAGAGGTTGTAGCCTCGTTATGAGTTGGTGCTCATAAGTATGATAATGTACAGAATGTAAAGATTACTTATCATATAAAGAAGAAGAGGTTTTTACCCTTTATGGGTTTCCTCAGGAAATATCTGTCTCTTTGTATTTCATATGTGTG
>SNQJ01S0116033.1:0-13421 GCA_010110895.2 Picea sitchensis | reverse complement strand
AAGGGTTCCTGCTCAGACAGGAAGGAATCAAAACACCTTGTCTTCTGTAGATTTCATTTAATTCTGCAAGTGTTCTAGCCAGGGATTGGGTTAAGGGTTCCTGCTCAGACAGGAAGGAATCAGAACACCTTATCTTCTGTAGATTTCATTTACTTCTGCAAGTGTTCTAGCCAGGGATTGGGTGAAGGGTTCCTTCTCAGAAAGGAAGGGATCAGACCATCCTGTTCTCTATAAACCTCAATTTCACAAGTGTGCTACAACAAAAATAGGGCTTAAGTCTCCTGCTTAGAAAAGACGGAACTAGACAGCCTTGTTCTCTGTTAGATAGAGTTAATTGTCTTCTACTTACTGTTTTCATAAAAGAGTGTTAGCACTGAAGTCTCTGTTTGAGAGTAAGGGTCATGTTCTCTGGTTGCAGAATAGTTGTTTTTTCCCATTGCAAGTGTTATTCTAATGTAATCCAAGATTCTTAGATTAATCTTCAAGATCTGCAATAGGGAAGTTGTTTTCCTGTGTTTTAATTCAGAACTTTAGTTTATTCAAGCAAGTGTGATTAGTATAAGTTTCTTTACTACAAAACTAAGTTTCTTTTGGAATTGAGCATATATAGTGCGTGGTTATCTTTGAAATAAAAGACTTCCCTGGGTTGATAATTTATGTATCACTTGGTTGTTTGAATCAATTAAGCAATTATAGTGACCAACACAAACCAATGAAGGAATTTTTCTTTCCGAGTCTAAGTATGCTTGTGACCTTCTTCATCACTTTCAAATGGAAGCTTGTAAACCAAATCATTCTCCCTTCCAGTCTGGAGTCAAGCTTGTTGCCACCTGTACTTCTCCAAAAGTTGATGCCACCTTGTACTATTAGTTAGATGATATCCTCTTATACTTGACTCATACTCAGCATGATCTTTCCTTTGTTGTTGGTATTGTTTCTCAGTATATGCAAACACCCCATGAAAGCCATTGGAAAGAATCTAAAAGGATACTTCGGTATGTACAGGGTACAGTTCAGGGGGGACTCCTTTATTGGTTGGTTTCACTGATTCAGATTGGTCCAACAACCCTAATAATCAGAAGTCTAATGAAGGTTATATTTTCAGCCTTGGTTCATGACCTGTCACTTGGGCCTGCAAGAAACAATAGGCTATTTCACTTTCTTTAGTCGAAGTAAAGTACTGAGTAGTAGTAAATGCAAGTCAGAAATCCTTATGGCTTCAATAGAGCCCTTCATATTTTGGATTCTAGCAACAACATCTGACCATCCTTTGGTGCAACAATCAAAGTGCCATCTGTCAGTGTTTCATGGAAACCTACACAGGAGATCTAGCTAAAGCAAGTACAAACAAAGCTTATCAAGAAAGGAAGAGAGATTCAATATGGAAGAATGAGAAAATATATTCACACTACTCCAATGAGATGATGATTGATAAATAGATCATGATCAATATGATACAATGAATGAGTGGAATACACTCATATATAGGGCAAAACATTCCATGATTAAGAAAAAAAATCAACCAGTTATCTTTCCTTAGGAATGCATGCATGCATAATAGTGATGGTAAAAATAGAAAGTTTAAAATAGAACTAGTCAGTTAACTCCCACTGAACTAGTGTGTCAAAAATAGAAATTTCTCCAACACCCCCCCTGAACATCACCATGGAGTAAAAAATGAGTCCCGCCTACTAGGAAATTTTAGGTACTCATGTACAATGCAACTGATGAACACTGAAAAAATGAGGAAAGAGGGAAAACCATGTGGGAACAAAACACCCCCTCAAAAGATAATGTATCAAAAGAAGAAAATGGTAGTTGCTAGGAAATTGTGTTCTTCACTACAAGATGATCCCGTAAAGTCTGAAACTTCTTCTCACTGAAAGTCTTTGTGAAGATGTAGAAATATTTATGGATCTGATGAAGTCCTTTGGCAACCTGTCGGTCCTTGTACCTCTTGATCTTGTGGACCCATTTTCACTTGAAAATATTCATTTCTAGCTAAAGTGGAACAAGATGCCAAGTTTGATTCTCTAGGAGAGAGTCATGCTCCTCCTGCATGGCTTCTTTCCATAATGTATTTCCAACAACCTTATTGTAGGTATGCAAATCAATAGATTGAACCATATAACAATGCATGCACATCACAAGTTCTGAAGATGAAAATACATGAGAAGGATCATCATGCTGAGATCGAGTCCTCCTCAAATCCAATGGATTCCCTGCAAGGTTTCCTACTTCCTGAAGTGTGGTCTGTTCCTTCTTGGGCATCTGTTGAAGCTTCGATGCTGGATTCTTATCTGGTTGTACTACTTGATTATTTCCATGTACATAATCTGAGTGTACGGAATCATCTCTAATGTCTAAAACTGGTGGAAGAACAAGAGTATATGCATGTTGCACTGGAGGTGCATCCAAAGTACTCTCCTTATGTGTAAGTAGAATAGAGGAGTCATCGTCATAAAATTTAGTGAATTTATACAACCTTGACTTGTGATCCACCTCACGAATTGCAATGATGGAATTTTCATGCATGTCAATTACTGAAACTGAATCTGATGTAAATTCAACCTTTTTACCTTTATGAGTGATCTGATAAACTGAGAGCAGATTCATAGAAATATTTGGAACATGTAAAACATTCTCAAAACTGCCATTATGGAGTTCCACTCTCCCTTCTCCTGCTACTATTACTGGAGTATCATCCCCCATGAGAATAGGGGGTCTTGAGCATGGACTCAAAGAAGAGAAAAATTCCTCTTTCATTGCCATATGATGGGATACACTAGAATGTATAATCCATGAATCAGATGAGGAGTTAATTGCAACCAGATAATGACGATTACCTTTCTTAGGAGAAGGATTTTCTTCCTTCTGCTTCTTGACTCCCTCTGGAATGATTTTTCCAAGATTTTTCTACTGAAGTGCTTGTGCCATAAGATCGATCTGTTTCTTCATGCATGTGGATTCTTCATGGTTTGGTTTATTGTAGTAAGTGCACTTCTTTCCCTTCTTCTTCTTCGAATCTTAAGAGTCTTTGGAACCTGAAGAATCGTTGAAGGGTTTGGAATATCCCTCCTTCTCATTCTGTTTGGATGACCCTTTTCCATCATGCATGGTGAGTGCATGTGCTTTGGGATCTTTCATGAGGCCCATATGTATGAGTTTTGTCTTCTCTTGTGTAAGAGACTGAATGAACTAAGACAACGTAGGCATTTTCCAATTTGTTCCAAAAAGACATCTACTAGAATGGAAGTTGGAGACATATACAGCGTATTTTGGTCCTAGCTTGGCCAAGGTTGTTAGAATAAGTTGTTTCTCTTGTGTAGACTTATCAATACCACATTCACCAAGATCGATAGAAAATATTTAAATTTAGTAAATAAATCAAGTATATTATCAAAACTTTGAGGGTCTAAGGTATTCAACTCTACCTCAAACATATGACCTCGCATCCCATCCTGCTTTTTAAAGAGTCCTTCCAGGGTGGTCCAGATCTCGTTTGGATTCTTTCATGCAGCAACATGAAACCATAAATCAGTAGAGATTAAATCAAGAAGTAGTCTTGGGGCCTCACCCTTACAGTTTTCCCATATCATCTTCTCAATCACTGATGTAGGTTCTATTTTTGTCGCTGTCGCAAATTATACAGTCCTTTTCTTTTGAGTTGGAATGTCGCCTTGGTATTCCAATCAAAATAATTTTATGGTGTGAGGATTACCACCAAGTTTGAATGTATAATAGTTTTCCTATCCATCTATCCCACTATTTCTAAGAACCCCTAAAAATTTACTCTCAATCTGCAAGTGAAAAATTAAGAAATCACGGCAGAAAGGGCACTTTAAGTGAAAATTCATATTAGTTTCAAGGGATGATCTTTCGTCTTACTTTCTAAGCAAACAGTGAGGAATATTTCCAAATGGTTGAAAACCCACTTCCAAAATGGGTCTATTTACTTTCCCAAAGAGTCGTTTCCTCACAAACTCAATATTTTGGGAGCAATCATTGCCGAAAGGTATGGCCACGAATTTGTATTAGTTTCAGGAGGCTATCTTGCGACTTACTTTCTGATAAAACAATGAAGGATCTTTCCAAATGGTTGAAAACCCACTTCCAAAATGGGTCAATTTACTTTTCATGTGTAAATGTTCCTCCAAACTGTAATATTTGTGGAGGAATAATATCTAAAAGGTACAACCATGAATTTAACTCACCAAAACCCCGATTTTTCCTTATTCTTTGGCTTGTCTAGCTTTCTCCAAGTAGCATAGCTCTAATACCATGTCATCTTTTCATGGAAACCTGCACAGGAGATCTAGCTAAAGCAAGTACAAACAAAGCTTATGAAGAAAGGAAGAGAGTTTCAATATGGAAGAATGAGAAAATATATTCACACTACTCCAATGAACTGATGATTGATACATAGGTCATGATCAATATGATACAATGAATGAGTGGAATACACTCATATATAGGAAAAAATTCCATAATTAAGAAAAGAAATCAAGAAGTTAGATTTCCTTAGGAATGCATGCATGCATAATAATGATGGTAAAAATAGAAAGTCTAAAAGAGAACTAGTCAGTTAACTCCCATTGAACTAGTGTGTCAAAAATAGAAATTTCTCCAACACCATCAAGCTTTCCAAAGAACCAGTTCAACATCAACACAGAAAAAACATCGAGCTACACATGCACTTTATCACAAAGTTCAATCGTGATAAAGTTATTGAAGTTCTCTTTTTCCCTACAAAAGATCAAGTTGTATACATTTTCACAAAGTCTCTTACAGAAGCAAAGTTTCCCAAACGTCGATCTATGTTAGGAGTTCAAAATGTTGTCATTAAGGGGGGATATTCTTTAATGCCTCCTTCCTTCTCCTATTCTGTCACTATTTTAAATCCCTCAATCATATCCCAAGTTGTTCTTAAGGGGGAGTGTTATGATATTTAGACACTTAGGATTTAGTTAATACCTACTTGGTATAATGTGTCGTTAGGTAAAAGTGTGCTTCTTTAGTATGCATTTGTAGTTAGGAAATCTGATGGTCACAATATGTTTCCAAAATAGATTGATCTGATAGTTCATATTCTCCTCGATATTAAAGACTACATTGATTTGTGGCTTAAAAAATGATTGGTCCATGATCTCTATTTAAAGAGCATGGAGAGTCATTTTTCGATGATCAATTGTGAGAAACTCTCTTGTAAAATCTCTCTGTAATATTTTTTTTTTTCATTAATAAATTTCTCCAAGTGGTCGAGTTGGTTGGGGACGTGGATGTTTCCCCATAGGGGTTTTACCACATAAAAACATCGGTGTGTTGATCTTTGATCTGGTTGTGTGAGTGGTTAATGAAGGTGTTCATCCTCTGTTAGAATACTTGTGTTGTTGAACAATACACAAGTTGGAAAAAACATAGTTCACCCAATTTATGCTACCTCTCTAGGTCCGCTTCTGATAGACACTTTTTTGTTAATGCTCAAATTCTTCCATTTTACAATGACCTTTTACATGTTTTTCAAATGTAGAAACAAAGTGCGCCATTGGATTCCTGGTGAAAAATCGTGTAAAATCGATATAAAATTCTCGAAATTTCATGAAGGTACCATTTGGCACACTTTACAATTTAGCCTCACAACTTTGGTACCCTCGGGCATGAGTTATGAGACCAAATATGCATTAAATTTGTGTGTATAATCCTTGGGTCACATTCCATTAAATAGGGCACACCCCTTAACCACTTTCTAAAATATGGGGTCAACTTTAAATACCAGGTTGTTGGTTTTGTTACAACATATACCATATATGGTATGTTGGTTAGTGGTAATTACTTAAGTTGTTTGTACTGTTGGCTGGTCAGGGGTTCCATTCCCACTGATCTTCGTATTCATTGTTGTTTATTGTTATTATTTGTAACTATAACATATGTTATGAATAACATATGTATTACATAACTCCCATGTGGATATATAGTGTGGTTATATAGTGGTTTGAATATACATAGCATATAGTTTCACCAACCTCCATGGATAAGGTATGATCGTTCCAGGATCATATAACATAACATATGTCTAGAGGATATGGGTTGAGGGCTAAGACCTTAGCCCTATCCTTGCCTAAACTTCACCATCAATCGACTTAAATAAATATAAAACCATATGTATGCTAACACCTTTTTGGTACCGCGTTGGTAGTGGGGGGTATGTTAAGGCTTATGGAGGTTATGGATGTCATGGGTTAGAACCCTATAAACTCCATAAATTGTAATATACATTAACCAATATTAGTCGATGGGAGGATTCCATGTGGAAGCCTCTCATTGGCTATCCAATGCCACATGTCATTCAACAATTGGACCACTTGTGTGCTACTTGTCAACCTATGATTGGACCACCTAGAGGTATGATATGCCTAGTAAACTTCCAATAACCATGTTCCACGTATCACCCTTTTAGTGGTGACATGTGTCACCTCTTTTTTCACATGTATTTTGACCTTTGACTTGGTTGACTAGAACTTTTACCACTCATAAATTTTACATACAAACTCCGTTTGAGGATACATTTGCATCATTGGAAAGATATCACTAAGTTATATGCATTGATGTTGTTTTTGGAATTATTTGAATAATTTGTATTTTAAGATTTTATGAACCATTATGGACCTCTGTGGATGTTCTAGATCTTTTTGGACCTGTATGAGCATTCCCAGATCCTCCTGGATCATTCCCCCCCATTGGAAGACTTTTGGACCACCAAAAGTGTAGATTACTCAGAAACGAAGTGAGGGTAGATTTACCTTAACCTTATGGTCTCCATCCATTTGGATTTACATGGTTTTACCCCTTTAAGACCAACTCGAAGATATTCCACATCACCTTGTTGTGAAGTTCTGATCCTTATGTCAAGAATGACATATTTCTTTAGCTTGTCCAAATATTATGGAGAAAAATCATCAACTGTTGCAACCTGAATACTTTCATATTCATCCATAATCATAGGAGGCTCATAAGATTTAAATTATCAACATTTAACATTGAATACATTTGCATGTAGGCTGGTATATCTAAACAAAAGATATGAGTACCAATTTTCTCCAATATCTTGAATGGACCATATCAGATTGGCCTTATACTTTTTCCTTTACCTTTCATTCTATCTATGCTAATATGCATCCATAATTGATCACTGACTTAGAACTAATGATCAACTTGATGTTTTTCATGCCTTGCCTTATACTTGGATTATCTCTTCTCCAATTATTTCTGTACTACTTGATGTACCTATTGAATCCTTTAAATGAACATTTTAGCTTCATCTATATCTTCCTATCCATCTTATTTATCGACCTCTCCAAAAAATAATTCCATAGGTGATTTAGGAAAGTACACCAAACATACTTCAAAAGGAGTTTTCCAAGTAAATGAATGCATGAAATGATTATAGGAATGATGGATATAAGGAAATTGTTCATCCCATAATTTAGGATTCTCATTGTAGTATCCTTGAAGTGGATGTACCACTATTATTTTCACCACCTATGTCTTTCCATCTGTCTATGGATAAAAATTCATGTTCTTCTTCAACTTAGTGTCCATTAGTTCCCATAAATGAGACTAAAAATTTCCCAAAAAAGAGAGAGTCTCAATATGATATTATAGATGTAGGAAGTCCAAAATGAACCCATACATTAGCGATGAACATCTGTGATGTCTATTCAGCTATGACATGCTTCTTTCATGGCATTAGAATACACAACTTTCTAAATCTATCCACCACAAGATATAGATAATCATGACCTGTCCTGGACATCGGAAAACCACCTACAAAGTCCATGGAGATACTTTCTCATGGTTGTGAAGGTACTAGAAGTGGTGTATATAACCCTAGATTTTGGTTGCTAGTCTTACTTGTGGCACACATGGCATACCCTTTGATATACTTGGAAATTGTTTTATTCATCCAAGGCCAATAAAAATAACTTTGTAATTGTGAAACTATCTTACCAACCCTGAAATGACCAAATATGAGAGATGTATGATCTTATGTGATTACATTCACTCTTTCATATCTTGGTATACATAGTTTTCCAATATGATATAACAAATTGTCATGCATATAATAATCTGACTTTTTATTGTTGTGAGATAATGCATCATATACGTCTTTAAAATCATCATCCATAGCATATTGTTCTTCATAAATTTCATGTGCTAAAGGATTATACTTGAGTATTGTAGATGCAATAATTACTGGTCTTGATAACATATCTGTAACCTTTTTATAAATACCCTTCTTATACTTGATTACTAGATGAAGCTTCTATAGAAAACCCATCCACCTGAAGTGTCATGACTGTTGTATATTGGTTTGTGACTGCAAATATTGTAATGGTTGATGATATGTATGAATTATCGTCTCCTTTCCCATTAAGTAATGCTTCCATTTCTTTACACTTTGTACCAACGTATAAAACTCATTATCATATGTTGGATAGTTAATCCCAACTTGAGTGAAAGTATCATAATGATAACATATATCTTTACCTCATTGCATCAAGACTGTGCCCATGGAATATCCTCTTGCATTGGTTTGAATCTCAAATGGTTGTTGTAGATATGGCAGAGCCAAATCTGGTGCATTTCTTATCTTCTCCTTCAATGTATCGAAGGCCTTATACTGCTTTCCTCCCCATTGAAAGACTCATTTAACACTCGTTAATGCATGTAGAAGTGTGGATATGTATGAGAAATTAGCAATGAATTTCCTCCAGTACTGTACTGCTCCTAATAAGCTCCCAACTTCACTCGCGGTAGTTAGCTTAGGCCATTTCACAATGAATTCTACCTTTGCATGATCTATATTTAACTAACCATTTCCTACAATGTAACCCAAATATACCATAGAAGTTTTTCCAAATTCACATTTAGATAACTTGATATACAACTTCTCCTTCTTCAAGAGTTAAAATACTGTCTTGAAATTCTTTATATGATATTCCCATATTTGACTAAATATCAATATATCATCTAGATCGACAATAACAAAATCATCTATATAGGGTCTGAACACATCATTCACCACTCTCATAAAAGTTGTTGGTGCATTACATAACCCAAATGGAAAAACCAACCATTCAAACAAGCCTTTCTTGGTCTTGAAAGCAGTTTTCCATATGTCTCCTTCTACAATTCTGATACGATGGTAACCACTTCTCAAGTCCAACTTAATGAAATACACAACATTATTTAATTGATATAATCGATCATCTATTCCTAGAAGAGGATAACAGTTCTTTACCATAATTTTGTTCAGGGCTCGAAATCAATACACATCTTCCACATGCCATCTTTCTTCGGAACTAGAACAATAGGAGAACCATGCATAGAGGATATTGGTTTGATGATTCCTTTATAAAGTAGTTCCTAAATTTGCTTCTTTATTTCTGCATTCTCAATCACTGATGAACTGTACATTCCGATTTTTAGAAGAGGATCATCTTGTTGAAAATATATTTCATGTTCAACCTCTCTTTTAGGAGGCCACCCTGTAGGTTCCTGAAACAAATCATCATAATTAGATATTATGTTGATCAATTCTTATTTATGATTTGGATCAAAACCTACTAAAGAATCTATTATATATTCTTATTTTTGTTTCAGTATCATGAGAACAAATTTACTTGCTCTCACGTGTCTCTTCATTTTCCCTGTGCTCACTAATGAAACATTAGTTTTGATGCGATGAGCTTTGACAATGTATTCAACCCCATCCTTGAAAATATGATATTTATTCTCTTCTCGATAGAAAAAAACCTTCCTATCAAATATATATGGACTACCCAAGACAATGACACAAATGTCAAGAGGCAAAACATCTAACTCGACCTCATCAAAGAACTTAGTTGTAATTGCAAACTTGATCTTACACTGCTTTGTTACCTTCAATTTAGCATCATCACACACCCAAACTAATGGATATGGATTTTTGTGAGGTGTCATCTTCAATCCTAACTTCTTAACAATTGCTTCAGATATTAGATTAACCTGATATCTACTATCAAATAAAGTATCTACCTTATTATGCTTGACTATAACCTTGACATTGAAAAACTCACTCCTTTTATTTTGATCAATATCATTTTCCATCTTGGTTGATTGAACTGAAGAATTTGAATTGATAGATGATATATTTTTTCTTCCTATGGCCATGATATTAGATTCATCTCTGGAATATGACCCTAAATCCTAATGAGTTAATGCAAAATATTTAGCTTCCCTTTATCCTCGAAATTATTTGGTCATAATTATGGATGTAACTTCCAATGTTATGATTCCTCATGTCCCTTTCTCTTACAGTGGGAAAATGTAGGTCTTCCCTTAGAATGCTTCACCGTGGCTGATTTCTTACTCTTCCATTTACCTTATGGTTTCTTCTCGAACTTGAATGGCTTATTAGCCTTGCTCGCATGCTTACCCTTACTAACCTCTATATGTTTATCTTGTACTGAAACCTTATCAATGTTAGTAGGGATAAACATTCAAATTGTGTGATAAAGATATGAGTGTATGCCACCAATATAATTGATAAGAGTTTCATGAGTATACAAAGGAATTCCTAGGGATAATGCCTTGTTTTTTAATTCCTATGTATATGCCTGAATATTCTAGCCTTTACCCTATCTTAGATGTTTCCACTCGATCACTGTCTTTTGTGTATGTGCCAATGGATAGAATTGTTTCCTTATAGACTTAGTAAACTTATCCCAAGAAGATATTACTTTACAATTTTGAACAAGATCAACTTGCATCTTAATATCCCACCATATTAAGGCAGTTCCACTTAGTCAAAGAGACGCTAGCTATATCTTTGCAGCGTCGTCCATGATCATTTGAACCCTGCAATATACCTCTATTTCCTTGATCCAATTGTCCAATTTTTCGGTATTCAATTCTCCATCATAGGTCAACAACTCAAACTTAACATCCGATTTTTGTAGTGGTAGATTATGATCATCTTTCTTAAAGGACTTCTTTGGAAGAGAAGAATGTTTACTTTCTTCAGAAGAAATTGATGACAATGACGAGGAAGGGGAAGGGGGCTCTGAAGGTCCACCACCTTCACCTCCTCCTTATCCTTTTACCGAATATTCTATGCTTTCATGATATTTAATTATTCATTTTAACTCATCTATTGTTTATTTTAATTATTTAAGGGTATCTATGATCTCTTCATGAATCATGGGTTGATCTTCTTCTTCTCATTTTTCTGATGCCATCTTATGTCAATGAAATCTCTTTCCAATTTCGGACTTATAACTTGCAAGTTTTCCTTTACCAAGTTTGAGTTTGTCTCTTATAAGCATTCATTTGCAAAATGCTTGTCAAACCTTCTCTAATACCAACTTGATCCGAAAAATTATTAGATGTTAATAATTTTAAATACACATAAACATCTACTTGATCTTTGGAATAAAATGATCGATTGACAGTTTTGCAAATTACATGTGAAGAAATTGTCTAACCAAATCCACTTTAATGATAAATTACTTTCAAATAATTGAACTTGAAATGAAAAACAATAATATAATCACATACACAAGTTGGAAAAAGCGAAGTTCACCCAATTTGGGTTACCTCTCTGGGTCTATTTCCAATAGAGACTTTTTTTATTAATGCTCAAATGATTGTGTTTTACAATGACCTTTTACATGTTTCTAAAATGTAGAAGCAGAGTGCATCATTGGATTCCTGGTTAAAAATCATGAAAAATCGATATAAAATTCTCAAAATTCCATCAAGGTAACATTTGGCATGCTTTATGGTGTAGCCTTGCAACTTTGGGACCCTCAGGCATGAGTTATGAGACCAAATCTGCATTAAATCTGCATGGATAATCATTGGGTCACGTGCCATTAATTAGGGTGCACCCCTTAACTACTTTTTGAAATTTGGGGTTGACTTTAAATATCAGGTTGTTGGTTTTGTTAGAACATATGCCATATATGTCATGTTGGTTAGCGGAAATTACTTAAGTTGTTTGTATTGTTGGCATGCTGGGGGTTCCATTCCCACTAACTGTTGTATACATGATTTTGTTTTTGTTATTAGTTGTAACTATAACATATGTATTACATAAATCCCCTGTAAATATATAGTTTGGTTATACAGTGGTTTGAATATACATAGCATATAGTTTCACCAACCTCTGTAGATATGGTAAAATATTTCCATGGTCATATAACATAACATATGTTGAGAGGATATGTGTCAAGGGATAATCCATTGGCCCTATACCTTCCCAAACTTCACCATGGATCAACTTAAATAAATATAAAACCATATGTATGATAAGACCTTTGTGGTGGCGCATTTATAGTGGGGGATATGTTAAGGATTATGGAGGTTGTGGTTTCAACCCTCGTCGACTCCATAACTTTTAATATACGTTAACCAATATTTTCCAATAGGAGGCTACACGTGGAAACCTCTCATTGGCTCTCCAATGTTACATGTCATTCAACAATTGGACCACTTGTGCGCTACTTGTCAACCTATAATTGGACCACCTGGAGGTACGATCTTCCTAGTCAGCTACCAATAACCATGTTCCATGTGTCACCCTTGAAGTGGTAACACATGTCACCTCTTTTTACCCATGTACTTTGACCTTTGACTTTGTTGACTAGAACTTTGACCGCTCACAACATTTGCATACGAGCTCTGTTTGAGGTGAAATTTGTGTCATTGGAAAGATATCACCAAGCTCTATGCATTGATGTTGTTTTTGGGATGATTTGAATAATTTGTATTTTGAGCATTTCTGAACCATTCTAGATCTTTGTGGATGTTCCAGATCTTTCTGGATCTTTGTGAGCATTCATAGATTCTCCTGGATTAATAAATAAGAAATTGGTTGAAGCAGAGAGGTTACCAAATAAATAAGAGGATGAAAAGATAAAATTTGAAGAAGAGAGAATAAATCAAGAATAAAAACATGGGATAAAGGAATAACATGGAAAAGTAAGAAAAGAGAAAGAGGAAATATCAAAAGTAAAATCTAATAACGCCAAGGAAAAACAAGAACACATGTTACAAGATGAAGCTAAAAGAATAATAAAGGAGGAACAAGAACTAAACAAAGAAGATGAAAATCTTGAAGAATAAGAAAGGGAAAAATTAGAAGAAGAAGCAAGAAGAAAGGAAGAACAAGAGAAGATTGAAAAAAAAAATTCATGGGTTGAAAAAAAAAAAATACCACTAACAATGTTGATAACACCCAAGAGAAAAAAAAACTCTTAATGACACCCCAAAATAGATAGCATAGTAGACTAAGCCACCCCCTAGAGATTCATTTAATTAACTATGGAGGATTTGTTATTCCTAAAGAAGTACAAATAAGGGAAAATATGTTAATGGCA